>JAUMHP010000072.1:5227515-5239131 GCA_032361065.1 Enteromius trimaculatus | reverse complement strand
ACATGCTGCAGAACACAATTTCTTGTCATGTTTTTAAAGGATTGGTTTTCCCCAAAATTACAATTTTGACAATTTATGACAATTTATTCACGCATATGTCAGGCCCAAACCCAAAGACCCATCTTTGGAACACAAATGAAGATATTTTTAATAAAATATGAGCGACTTCTTTCCCACTTCAACCAAAACTCTCAAGCTTTAAAACATCTTCAACACAATTAAGAACCTCATTGGTTTCTTTGCATGCTTGAGCTTCTATGACTGAATTTGAATGTTATAAATTGTTTCCTTAATTTCTGTATGTGAAAAAAAGCCTAAATCATCATAAAAAAAAGACTAGGGACAGAAATCTTTTAGATTTGATTGAACTTCATTTGTATATATATATAAAAAAAACTTGTTCCAAAGATGAACGAATGTCTTATGGATTTGAAAGGATGACAGAATTTTCATTTTGGGGTGAACTCCAAGGTGTCTCTTTAACTATGACAATGGGGCAGGGCAATTTTAATCACTTTTCTCTCTCAGTCGAATGAAACGCTTTACTGAATATATTAAAAAAGGGAAGGCTATGGCTTCAATCTCCGTAGATAAAAAAAAAGAAATCACAATAAAATGAACAAAAAGTGAACTAAAACAAGGAACCCTCAGTAAAATGTTACCTATAAAGATAGGAAAACAAAGTGATTGTTGATATTGCCACAAATCAGTAGAATTCACCTGATGTCCTGGAAAAAAATAGTAAATTCTATTCAAAGTGATGTTTTTTTTCTCTTTATAATACAGTCAGTTCATTATTTTTGCTCTTTCTGCCCCTTTGCCGTCCGGTTGGTGATATTGTTCAAACAGGCCCTGACTCCTGCCAAATGAAGCAAGGACCCAGCCGCCTCCTTCATCTCCTCGTCGTCACTTTCCGGAGGCTTCTCCGTGCGCCTCTTTTTTAGAGGAAGAGTGTCACTGGCCACTCTCTGCTTGACCTTTGTCAAATGTTGCCATTTCTTGTGCTGGGCCAGAGCGAGGGCGTCCACGGACCACTCCTTGGGCTCCTTCTTGATTTTGCTCTTGTCGTCCTCCTCGGCATCGCTGCTGGCCTCATTGGCGTGGAAGCTCACCTCACTTCCATCGCAGTGGGCCTCTTCTTCAACATCCGAGCTGGAAGATTTGGCATAACTGTAGGTGTGGTCCTCCTTGGGGTCGCTGCTGACCAGCGGAGAGTTACGGGTTGGCTCAGCATCACTGGTTATTCTGTATCCGAGTACTGACCTATTAACACAGACGAGAGATGCATTAGTGCAAGTGCACACATGCTGTTCCTGCTGTACTGTGTAAGCGCTGAGTAAAACAAATGATCTACATGCGCTTACTGTGTAATTATTTTGTGGAGCTGCTTGTAATTATACTACTATAGCAATTAATTATAATAATATGTAACATGGACACTCTATACTGATGTTTTGCAGTTTTTTTGCACAGATGGCAACAAGCTCTGGAACACAAGAATAAATTCATCCCATTTGTTATTATACAGTATAAAGCGAGTAAATCTAAAACCCAAAACCTGTCAAAAATATGCCTAGGTAATATTTCACCTACAATTCATAGAAAAAAAGAAATAAACAATCATACATGCATACACTACCATTCAACATACTGTAAAACAGTAATATTGTGAAATATTATTGCAATTTAAAATGATTGCTTTCTATTTTGGTGCGCAAGAAACATTTTTGTATCGTTATCAGTATGAAAAACGGCATAATATCTTTTTTCTTAAATTTGTGTTATGCGGTGGTAAGCACTGCAGCCTGTAAGCGCCTCATCCTTAAATGTTAAAAACAATGAAACATTTGTCTCTGAAACGCTCTTGAGCTTTGAAGCACCTCTTTAGTTGGCCAACAACATCATTAAAAAGCAAATTAATTGGTGGATTACAAAACTCCCCGCTTTCGGATAAAATAATATGATGAAAAATGGCAAATAAAGACAGTTGAGCTCTATTTATCCCTCTTACCCTCAGAAACAGTAATGAAGTGTCTTTTAAGTGATGCTTGTTTTGTGCTTCTGGTCACAGTATATATAGCAGAACCTCTGAGTGACAAACAACTTCCTGCCGCGCTTTGCAGAAACGCTAAAACTCCCTCTGTGGTTCGAAAAAGAGCTTTTCCACTTCCTGTCTCATATGTGCATTTATGACTCATAAATTATAGTCATAGCACAGCAGGCTAAAGAAACTGTTTCAATAATTAATGCCTAAATGCAGTGTCACTCTTTTTAAAGAGGCAAAGAGGCTGTTTTACTCTTTGGACAGTATGCAGCCTGTTACTGCACGAGCATATGTATGGACAGAGGAGAACTGATCCTGAATGCTCTTTTCATAACAGAGGTAATTTAAGATATTTATATTTCAGGTCTAGGCTTTTGTTTAATGCTAACAAAATAATAAATCTAAGAGGAAGTTATATTTGCCTACAAATTCCCTACAAAAGGAATAAATAACAAAATGTAAAGTAGCATCATCTTAATAAGTTATAAGACATTATCTTAATAAGTAATTTTCATTGTTGTGTTATTCTTTACAGTGTATTATATACAGTGTGTGTATATGTGTATATATATATATATATAAAAACATGTTTTCATTCTATAATTTTAGTGCACACCTCATCTTGCATTGAGCTGCAGCAGAGCTTAGAATGCTTGATTGTGTGACCGGGGCGGACCCTGAGCCCATTTACCTTTAGCTGAGAGGACATTTCGTGTAGATTTTGCAGTGCACCGACAGTAGTGTGCTGTACCTGTGGGGCGGCCTGTTTCTGAGGCGTAGCTTATAAATGTTTCACGGCAAGACAGTCAGTCTGTGTGTTTGGTCATGCCATTAAAAAAACTTAGTGTTTGTGATCAATTATTCATGTCACATCATGCATGCAAGAGTGGGGCCTTAGCCCCCATAAGACTTTGCGCTGATGTCTGCAATGACCCGGCTGCTATGATCTAATGAAATGCGAGGAACACAGCAGCCAGACTTCAGAGAGTCGAAGAGAGAGATAAGATATGAGCCAAAGCACTGCAGTGTAAGGATGATTCTGATTGGCTGATAAACCCGTCAGTCATGTCATGAGTCAGGAAATTGGCCGAAAGTGACCTGAGGGATGGGACTGACCTGACAGCGGCTGTCCTGCTGACAATGGGGTTGATGGGAAGGGGTCGGATTCCTGGGAAGAGGCCCTGGCTCATCATTCGAGCTCCGTTCTGGATCACTCCCTGAGGAACTGAGGAGAGAACACAGATAATGCGCATGAATGCAAATGCTGCCTTGTATCTTGCTACAGTATATATAACAGCAGATGTATAAAGTCCATTCAAAAGTGTTTAAGCATTTAGAAATCAGTCTAAAATAGAAAGAACTGTCTGAAATAACCATTTTAAATCTGTTAAGGCTTTTGCAACTGTCACTCCTAAATGATATGTAAAAACAAACAATGGTCGGTTTATTAGCACGTCAGACAAGGGGGTCTCTTCCTAAATGGGCAGTTGTAATTTATCTAGACCAACATCTTTTAACACAACCTGCAAATTACCATAATAGATAAATAACTAGACACATATAAGTGAGAAGGTCTAAACTCCACCTCTTGAGCTGCAGTTATGTGTTGCCAGATGTTGAGAGGGTCAGTTTGCAGTACAAATGTGATGTTGTTATGGACCACAACATAGCGCTCGTTGACTTAAGCAGCACCATACTTTTCAAAATTTGCAAAATGTACTGTATATAACGAGCGAGGGCTTCATGAATTAAAATGTTTGTCTTATACTGAATCCCCACAGTACACTTATAATAAGTGCTTATATTTGAACTCTTGTAGGCTGTTGGAGAAGTAGCTCCAGTTAAAATGTTCTTGTGCGGGATGGATGAAATTTTGTTTATTACTAGAACACCAAAAGTTACATCCTGTAGTGCTGCTTTAAAAGCAGGACACGCACAGTAGACATAGGATCCACAGCTAGATGAATTAGTATAGAAGCCCCATGATTTAAACAACCAATATTTGAAGTTTCACAAATACTAAAGTTGTCGTCAACTATGGGATTTTTTTCATTATTGATCGTACATCATATAGAGGTCTAAAATACTGCGCAAACATGATTATTATCATACGTCGGGCAACACTAGAACAACATGAGGGTGAATAATTAATTTTGATAATGATAATAAATGAATTTTCATTTTTGGGTGATTTTGGGTGAACTAACTCAAAACATTTTTGAATGCAGATTACTTTTGCCAGGTCTCATAAATCGTACACAATTTTCCAAGGAAGTGGTCTATTATTTGATTGCATATGTTGTATAAAATGCTAAAAATTATACACAGTTATTTATTATACAATATAATACATATGTATTATTCTTTATTAGGCCTTTCTCATGGAGGTTACACTCAGCATCCAAAAAACTTTCATGCATCTCAGTTATGTGCATCAGCGCAGCATCCTCTTATAATGAGGGTTAACCAGGGTTAACCACAATTTTGGCGCTGCAGTCAAACAGACCTAATAGCCGCTGCCCTTCTCTCCATCCAAGTACGGGGCAACATATAGCTCCATCTGGACAACGAACCTGGACTGGTAGCAGATGGCGAACACAAAAAAGGACAAAATAACCATCCATTCAGAATCCAGCACACTGATCTGGCCATTAGACAGGAGCATTGTTGCCTAGGCAACCGGTCCCCCTATGTATGCCATAGTCAAAGAACTCAACTAGGTGACAGCGAGATGCGGCTGCGAAGCCGAAAGGAACATCTGGGCTGGCTGGGTGCCCTCTTCACCCGCCTCTCCACCCTGAGGGAACACGCTGCCATAACAAGGTGAAGCGATGCCCTGTGACAGAGGCCATCCCAGCTAACCGAGTGCACAATGAGAATTGACAGAGATGCGCGGCTCTCCACCAATTAGCGTGGATGGGCTAGCAAACTGAATGGCTAATGATCTCGCCCCATTGTAGGCGGTTCATGTCGAGCCATCCATCCAGGCATCAGAAACAACAGCAGGACACAAAAGCAAAGCGCATTCACAGTGCAGCCACATCAGGAAGGAAGCCAGTGAGGCTTTTGTGCCTGGGGATGTTCCCTCTTTTATGTGGATGAGAGCTGTTAAACAAAGGCGAAAAAAAGTGTTCGCTGGCTCAATAGAAAAGAAATCCAGATCTGCGATGGCAATGAATGTGCCATTGACCGAGATTTTCTATGTGGCATTATGCGCGGATAATGCCGCGTTTAACAGCAGGTAATAAATAAAGTACCGTGGACGGTGACTTCCAGGAAGCTGGGCACACACGTGAGCTGTGCAAACATCAGCAGAGATTCGGCGGTGTGATGCCCATGGGAAGGTGTCCTGGTGCTCTCACAGGGCCACTGCAGAGGCAGTCAGCGCACAAATGCTATCAGACTGTTCATTCGTTCTCTCTCTCTCTCTCGGCCTTCCTCTCAAGCGTATTAATGTTGGTGGCAGATGGCCATGGAAACAGCGGCCCTAATGCACAATACTGTATTGAAAAGTCAGTTTCTCTCTAATTCTCTCTTTAATAACTGTATTCTAACAGGGGACAGTTAAGTTGGGTATCAGTGTAATGTTTGTTCCCACTAAAAAAACCTCAAACCGGTCTTGTAAATCCATTTTTCTGCCTTGCAAACATCAAACTTTGATGCTTTGAAATCAGCACTATATTATTGTTAACTAAATCCATGTAATATATTTTGTTACTTGAAATAAAAAAAAGTTTAAATTAAGTAAAATATGTTTAAAAAGTTTTTATAATTTAATACATTTTATTATTTAAATTTTGTCAAACTGAAATAAATTAAATAAAACCTGTACAGACAAAAAAGAAAAAAATATTTAAATATTTAAAAATATTAATAAAAACTAATAGTTTTAATACATTGATCCTAATATGATGTTCCTAAGCTGATTTAATTAAGATCATATTTATAAGTTGACAAAATTGCAAAAATGTCCAAAATAAGGGAATTAGTACAAACAAATCAATCAAGTAAAACATTTATAGCCGCAATAATTACCTTAATTTCTGTTGTTGTTGAAAAAAAGGTACAAAACTCTATGCATAAATAAAAAAACTAATAAATAAAATAAAATGTTTGGTCGGAAATAGTTATTTGCAAACGTAAATGAAAAGTACTCAAGTGTTCAGAACCAGCCTTGCCATATTTGACCACCAGGGGGACTCATTTACAACAAAGCAGGCATCTAAGGAAACATAAACTTCCATATTACCTTATCAAAGTACAAAAAAATACATTAAAGATCATTCTACACAATAATAATCACTCAATGCTTTTTTTCCCTTTTTTTTGCAACAAAAGGGTGACTAAATAAAGCCTGTATTTTTATTTTTGTGTGAACTATCCCTTTAATACATGATTTACAACTCCTTCACATGAAATTTCACAGCAGTCAATCTGTAGATGAGCCGTCCTGACAGGACTCCTCCTTGGGCAAGCTACACATTCACGAAGAAGTACCTTAAAAACGCTGCTTATACAAAGAGTTTCAGGGCGAGAGTGCTTTTGGCCATTGTTTTCTCACAATACAGCTGGGGGCTGCGTGATTCGTACATTCGGGCCTATGACACGCACCAGTGCTTCTGTAGAGCGAGCGCTTCTTTACTCACAAAAGCCAAACAGCAGGGACTCCACATCCTCTCAAGAATCAGCCTCCGCACATGGGCTCTATGGCCACTGGGCTTCTTTCTGTATAAACACCAGTGAGGGAGGAGGAGGTGTACTGAAGGAGCTTTTGTATTCAGCTGGCACACTTCAGTATGAACAGGTTCAAGTAAGCAAGGTCAGAGGCCATATAGAATGACCGACTAAAAGCTTGACTCGTTTCTGAGTTTGATATAGTGAGAAAATCCTGAGCTTTATGGCTATAAAATGTACTGGCAACACAATAGACAATGATCCAAAAACAACAATGTTTATTTGTGTATTAGTATCGATCCAGCATGATAATCTGAGATGATTTTCAATAAAAAATAGAATAAAAAGTCAATTTTTCTTTTAAAGGGAACGTTCAATGTTGAACATTTTGTCAGCATTTACTCACACTCGTGTAGTTCCAAACCTGCACGAGTTTCTTTCTTATGTTGAACATAAAATAATGCTGGTTATCAAACAGTTGATGGTCTCCATTGACTTCTATAGTATTTCTTTCCTTTCTATATAAGTCATTGGAGACCATCAACTGCTCCACTTCTCAAAATTCTTTAAAACATCTTTTATAAAACATTTAAAACATAAAACATTCTATTTTTTGGGACAACATGAGGGTGAGTAAATGATGACAACATTTTAAATTTTGGGTGAACTTTTCCTTTAAGTAAAAGCTATGATGTCATCATCTCAGGCACACTACCATGTTCCCAAAAATACAAATTCTGTCATCATTTACTCACCCCCACCCTCCGAATATGACTTTCTATAATGTGTGGAACACAAAAGGAAACATTTTGAAGGATGATCACTTTGCTCCTTTTTGTAATGAAAAAAAAAACAAAAACACAGATGTTCCATAAAAGCAATCCACTTTAGTATTTGAGGTATTTGTTCTAAAACAAATATTTTAAAATATATATAATAAATATTTATTTAATTAATTCTAAAAATAACTCCTTTAAATAATTGTCCTTTTTTTTTATTAAAACCAAAAAAGGCAGGTATTCTGAAGCCAAATAAAAAATACAAAAAATGCAACTATTTGTGTCTTCATTTTCTTTTTTTCTGGTGCTGAACTCATTTGGGAGCCGTATGGAAATCTCTCATTCCAAGACTAAAAACTGAGCCAAACATATATCGCCTGATTTAAAATCAGCTCTAGGAATGTCTGCACCATAAATATCCAATTCAAGGAGTAAAAAAGAATCTAGATTAACACCAGCAGGACTTAATGGTGACTACAGCTTTGTAGAAATGTGCCCGAGAAACAAGCATTTACATGCCTGCTCATTTAATCTAATGCTGCATCCGCTGGAATCACTCCTCCGGGGTATAATGAGCGAGACACAGTGAGAAAAGAGATAAAGACAGATAAACACACAGACAGACACTGAAAGGAAGGGGAAAGGCGATGAGAAATGCAGATGACAAATTCCCTGTACTGTAAACTTGGCACCTGCTGTTGTGCAATAAAGCCCATGCATTTAGCTTAATTCTTTTCCCAGACGAACTATAGGAAGTATATTGGATTTGAGGGGATCGGTTTTCAGCTCGAATATTTGCAGCGTGATAAATGTCAGCATTAGCCGGAATTAAAAGGGAAGGAGCAGTCAAGTGATACACTGCTATCTTGAGGCATTGAGGCAGGAATAGCGGTGCAAAACGATGCCGGCGTCTTAAACAATTCTCCTACACGCTACAGAGAGCACTAGGCTGTGCTGATGGATTCCCGGGTTGCTATGAGAAGTCCTTCTGCCTTTCACAGGCAAATAAAAGCCCCGATACACACCCGCGAGATGGGTAGCGCATACATCACACGCGTAAAGCCTTGAGAGACAGAAACCCAGTTCAATAGCAGATGCCTTTTTGTTCAGGGAGCCACATCGACTGCCACGCCACAGAACCGAATCCAAACAAAACGACGTTTAAGGATATCATTTCAGGAGGAGTTGCTGTTAGTACACTGGCAGAGATCGAAGGGCCTTTTGTAGGTCACAGAGTGACAAGGGACCTCCTTAGGGACTAATCTTCTGCTCGCTGCTTCACAACTATTTACCAGGCTGCCATGGCAACCCAGACCGACATCCGTGTGTTGGCATTTCACTGAGATCCCGCCTCTCGCCCCGGTGACCAGGAGCAAGGTCAGGCCGCAAAGACAAACAGCGCACGGGGTCTCGCCATTACGCAACGCTCCCGCTGACAGAAAGCAGATACGAGCAAACGAACGCTCTTTTTAAGTCAGCGCCAGCTGCGTAAAACAGAGGCGGGCGGGATGCCAGCGCATGTTTTGAAGGCTCGGCGTGCGAGCTCTCCTTTGATTCCTCACACAAATGAACACGTTGAAGTGCTTGAAGAATATCTATTATTCACAGGGTGGAGACCCGGCGTTCATTTAAGTGCGAGGCTCTGATGAGATTTTAGCACACGTTGTCAGGCGCGCAAACTTAATGACGCCTCACATCGCGTCAGGGCTCCGGGGTTAAGCATTTTTAAGTGGCAGGTCTTCAAACACAACCAGCGTTTTTACAAATAAACCTGTAGTTGAGGTCAGGTTGAGGTATACAAGTTTGAAAACAAAATAAATCAAGTCATTTCGCTTATGCTGGGTCTCACTCTTAAAGGGATAGTCTACACGAAGATGGAAATTCTGTCATCATTTAGTCTCCCACACGCTGTTCCAAAGCTGCATGCTTTTGTTTCTTCTGTTAAACACCAAATTAGATATTCTGAAGAATTAAAAAAAAAAAAAAACATTTGCGGGTAGCCTTTGACTTCCATAGTCATCTTTACATAGTTTCCATACAATGCAAGTCAGTGAGATCCAGAGTGTTGGTATACTATGCTCTTAAGGTTCTAACAGAGTGTTTCAGTAACACTTGGCCTTGTTACACTTTACATGTACTTACTATTACATTAACAATAAATTATGCATAATTAATCGCAAGTAACCCTGAGCCAAACCCCTAATCCTAACCCTAACCATAACGTAAATGTGTGAAGATAATTAATATTAGTCAGTATTAAATATATAATTACACTATAACAAGCACAACCTTAAATGTAGGCATCACCATACCATACTAGTTGATTAATAACATTAAAATGTAGATGTTTTTTTATGAGTAAATAGGCAAATGAGAAATTTTCTGATTAAAATTGCATACATTTTTAGAACTGAAGTGTGAACACTGGTTAAAGGCAGGTTCAAAACACTTGTTTCATTTTGTTGACATATTAGAGTCAAAGGGAGTTTTGATAACTCCAGTTATCACGAATCAGAAAATATTGTGAACATTTGTAAAAACCTTCAGAGTATTGACATGAATACAACTGTAAAGTTTAGTGTCTAAAGTATGTTTACTAAAACCAAAATACACACACACACACACACACAAAGTCCAATAAGTAAGTAAATGAAAGTGTATTTTGCATGGTTTCCTTTCCACTAGCCAAAAAAATAGAAGACACCTAAAGTGAAACCAGTGCATAAAAAAAGTTATTGCCTGTAGTGTCTTTTTGGTAACACTTTATTTTAGCTTCTCTTAACTAGTTGCTTATATGCATGCATATTACAAGAATATTAGCCATTTATTAAGCACATAATAATGCCTTATTCTTAGAAATTCCTGAGACTACCCAATACCTAAAATTAACAACTACTATACTAACTATTAATAAGCAGCAAATTAGGAATTTTTTGAGGGAAAAGTCGCAGTTAATATAGTGAACAAATGTTCCCTATTCCAAAGTGTTACCTATTAAGAACTTTTTTCTACACTGTAAGGTTCCATGGAACTATAAATAAATGGTGTCTGACTGTTTCTGACAGTCTTTTTCATGTTGCGATAGCGACACAGTATAATCGATTGCATAGATCATCAGATTTGAATCCACAAGAGCAGCTGTCCCAGTTAAACATCGAGCCATAGTAGAGGAACATCCCTCCATCTGGGGAAAAACCCCTGTGAAAGGTCAATTACCATTTTTATAATGATGCGGATGGGGATTTGCTTGTTTGCAGCAACAACTAAGTTTAATTGTGCAGTTAATAACACGAAATTCCTTCCCAAAATACACAGTGTTGGCAAACAGATCATAGCCGTTGGATATCAGAGGCTGAGGGAGGAAAACAGTCTGAGAAGGCGAGAGAAAAGGGGCAGAAAACTTAAGAAGGGGGCTATAAACCCAGTCAGACTCCTAAAGCTAGTGCTGTTTTTGTTTCAGTGGGCGAAATCTATAGTACACACACACACACACACATCAGACCGCTTTTAAATTCGAGTGCTTTAAAAAACTACTGCGAGCAAAAAACAGAAAAACGTACAGTTTTGGGGTGTCCTGCCTCTTCATTTTCATAAGATTAAAGCTCTACTGTACCGCTATAAACTAAGCTCGGAGGCATTCGATGTTACAGCGATGAATAAACACGAAGAGAATGTTTATGTGGGTGCCGTCACATGGTCCGTGTTGATATGCAGAAATTGCTCTAATTCTGAGAGAAGTCAGTAATTTCCCTCAGGTGCCCGCCTCAGGCCCCACGGCGGTGCGTAGGCCTCGGGAGTGCTCAGAGATTAAGGGCTTACAGTTGGCACATTAGCTGCTAAATGAATCCTGCTCTGTCACTGGTAACGGGGCCACCTAGCTGTCAGATGCATTTCACTGTAGTCTTACTCCACCCCTTGCCTAAATATACCCTTCAACATGCTAATGTACACGAATACTTACCTACAGTAGCTAATCTTACAGACTATGAAATATGATTTATTTTGTTTTGGCCTTTATCAATACAATGCATGGTGAGAATTCAATCAGAAAAACACATAAATAAACATAAAAATGTTTTGTATATATAAGTCAATATATATATATATATATATATATAT
>JAUMHP010000072.1:5210436-5225374 GCA_032361065.1 Enteromius trimaculatus | reverse complement strand
TATATATATTTTATCAATGAACAGATTTATGTTGATTTTAAGCAATTTGAATAAATGTATTTTTTTTTATATGACACTTGGACAAATTTAAATAATTATATATCATTTTATTTTTACTTAATTCTTTGCCACAAGTTTAGCTACATCTGAAACACACACATACACACTTGGGTGGGCAAATTAGCCAACCATCAGTACTCCAAAATCAGCTCAGTTCTTGTTTTGAGTGTGGGGTGTTAAGTTACCCAGCGGTACCCCGCAGGAGGGAGTTGTGTTGTTTTCTCTCTTTGCTTTGGTGCATGTCGATACATGCTAGTGGAGCATGAAAAGCCGCTGCTACAACAGCGTCCACTCAAACAGTTCTTCTTCTCCCCCCCTTCTGTCTTTAAATCCCCAAACAAGGATTGTGGGCGGTGTGGCGGAGCCAAACACACATCAGCCGAACGGGATCAAACACTACGGAGACACTGGACGTCTGTGGACACCAGTCAGTCTCACCCCTCTGGGACACGCCCTTCTCATAACGACCCTGTCCTCACGCTGCCCTCCACAACCCAGCAGATAAGCCACTAGCGTTTGTGTGTTTTATGAGCCTCTAATGGCCTCCGCACGCATGAGTAGAGCTTAAAACAGTAGAGCGCGCTTGTTCTGTCCTCCCCCCTCTGCTAGCACTGCTAAACACAAATACACACATGCTGGACAATCCTCTCTTTAAAAGGGTAGTGCACCCACTCACAATGATATTTACTTACGTCATTCCAAACCCCTTCCAATGCTTTTGTTTTCACAGACGATGAAAGGAGATGTTTAGGAGGATGCTCAAGCTGCTTTTTTCCATAAAATGACAAAGTGATCAGACGCTATCAAGCTCCAAAAATGACAAAAAGCATCATAAGAGTAAATGATATAAGAGTTGTCAGTTGTATTTTAAGGGGGGTTTTTTTGTGCAAAAAACTGAGAAAAATATAAATTATTATTACATGAAAATCTTAAAATATTTTATTTAGCAAATAACACATTTTAATTTGATACAAGTCGCATAAAATAGTATTATAATACTAATATTTCAATGAATTCGTGAGCTTTGAACTGTCACAGAGTTACAGCTATTGTCTGGTAAGAATTTTTTTTTATTGATTTTACATTTTAAAATTGGAGATATTATTTCATTTGAAAACTGACAGAAATAATTTTAGAATTTAATTTACAGCTAATTTGACCTAAAAATAAATAAATAAATAATAACCATGAGCATACAAAACGTATGGACTAATTTAAAGGAACAGTTCACCCAAAAATGTTCATTTGCTGAACATTTACTCCCCCTCAGGCCATTCAAGATGTAGATGAAAAAGATCTGAAGGAATTAGCATTACTTACTTACCAATGTAAAAAGCAATAATATATATAGAAGGCTCGTGTTTTAGCCTGAAGCAATGATTTGAAGTTAACACTCTGATTGATTTTTTATTACAAACGCAGCTTTTCTCTTTACAAAACATCAACAGATGGAATATTGTTTTTTTGTTTTTTTGACAATTTTAGATAGATAAATAGATAATTCATACAGATCGTGCCATATTTGGGTGAATTATCCGCTAAAAACTTTTTTTTACAGATGCCCACAATGCACTGCAAGAAAATAAAGTTCTGACAGACACAGACCTTCCCTCCTGGGTTTTTTTATTTTTATTTTTGGCTTTGCGCTGTAAAATGGCCCGGTGTGTTGAGTCGAGAAAGATAAATAATTAAACGGCTCTTTAAGACATCTTAGTGAGTTCTTCAGCACCATGCACTCAATGTAAGATCTCCGGACGTCTGACTTCCTCTCGCTCCCTAGGCCGGGGCTTGCTGTCGCCATGACAACCGCTCACATTTCACACACTGGAGAACAGTATATCATGCAAAGACCGAGGCTAAAACAGGAAATAGCTCTGTACTCAGTCGTGGCTTTCAGAGGTGTGTTTACAGCCGCTAATAGAAACCAGACGCATGGTGGCGACTATAAACGTGGACGCCGACATACACACACTCGGTGTAATATTATAATACGCAGCCACTGACTTCAGAGTGTATTTATAGAAGTTACAGTGAGGAAGCAGTGAAATCAGAGACAGAGACAAATACAGTTCTGTAAATGACTTCAGAGCCACACTGTCCTCAGGTCAGTTTACCGTGTGACCGTCACGCTCAAATCCACTTCCCGCTGACCTCAGAGCCCCTGTGAGCAGTCGGAGAGAGCACTAGAGTTACGAGCTGAACCCGAGGGACGTGTCCAGATAAGACCTTGAAGCCACGGATGGTTTATTTGTTTTGGCATTTTCAGTAAAGCGGACATAAAACAGAGCAAGACATTTTTTGAAGGGCACGTCAATGTAGCAGCACAAAGCGCTATACGTGTTTCATCTCTGATAATGCGCACGGGAACATCCACACAAATCTTTTCAGGCACACCTCAGTAGAGGGGCTGCTAAAGCGTAGTGTAGATTTGAAAAATCAACCAAGACTTTGCATTCTTGTCCCAAACCTGTCTTCCACAACAGAAGGGCTACTTGGAATTCAGGAGGACGCTGAGGTGCTGATAGTGATCAAGGCTGTAGGCCAAGATGTGTATACATTGGGGGTGTGCTGATTGTCACAGCGAGGGAAAGCTGCAATCTGCTGACTGGTCAGTTTGAATATCTCAGATGTAGTTTTTAGTCACGTGGTCAAGGAAGGAGTAAAAGAGGATTGCAACAACTGCTCTGTCTCTATTCTTCGGCTCTCTTTTTCTAGGGTTTTTTTTCACTCTCAGGTAGCATTCTACATACATGCTGGGTAGAATTACTGTAACTGTATATGGTTTATCATCTTTCATCTATATTGTAACTATAGGTGTAACCATAATGAAATACTGCTATTAAAACATCTCAATTAGACCAAAGATCAGTAAGGTTTTTTTAAAAAAAGTACTTACCAAGTCAATTTATTTGATACAGCTAATACAGTAGTATTTTGAAATATTATTATAATTTAAAATAATAGATTTCTATTATGATATACTTTAAAGCATCATTTATTCCTGTAATGGCAAAGCTGAATTTTTATCATCCATTACTAGTCTTCAGTGTCACATGATCCTTCGGAAATAATTGTGATATGCTAATTTATTATCAGTGTTAGTAAACAGTTTAGTTGTATAATATTATTTTGCATCCCATGATACTTTCCCCATGATACTCTAAAAAAAAAAGAAGCACTTATTCAAAATAAGATTAATAACAATATAAGTATTTACTTTTTATCATTTTAACATATCCTTGCTGAAAAATGTGTATAAAATATATTAAAAGTGAAGCCGTTATTTAAAAATGTAACTGTTTTACTGTATTTTTGATCAAATAAATCAAAAAGGCCTCATAAGAATTATTCTTAGTAAAAGTAAAACTCTTACTGATCACAAACTTTTGAACTGTAGCATATGTGCTAACTAGTCTTGCTTTAACATATACATACACACAAAAGCAACACTCTCCTACAACTTTAGCAATTCTGTGCTTATTTCCATCATTGGTATAAGTAACAAACGGTGATAATAGACAAGAAACGTGCAGGTTTATACCATCGTGCTTACACTATAACATTTCTTTAGTTATTCTGCAATTCTACGGCCTGAACCGCTTTAGTGAAAGCGCCCTTACATCGGGACGGACAGTGATTGTTAAGTGCAGACAGCTTTACAATAGCAGCCTTCAATAAACTTTACACATTCCACAGAGCAATTAGCATGAGCCATGCCACTTGACGATTTCAATTTGCTCAGCAAGACGCAACACCCACGAAACTCCGTCTGAGAGACGGGTGAGAAAACAATGTGAAGAATAGATGATCTGCCGTCAGTCTCAGAAACGAGCGCTCACTGCCTCTGGAGGACCGAAGACGTTCGACTGATTAATGTCTCTAGTTCTGTCCTATCTGCTTTCTGTCCATCTCCCTCTTATTTTTCTTTTTCCCAGATGAGAAGAATGAATTGATGAGGAGAAATGGCTTTGGAGGTGATGACCCACACATAATTAGTGCTGCTTGCTAAGGTAAACAAATACGTTTTCAAAACCTAATGCTGTTGCTAAGTGCTAAGCTTCATCCTGAACTTTTGCAGACTTTCTTTTCTTTTTTCTTTCACTCAGCCCAATCTAATCCACCCTCGTTCTTTCTCTCTGTCACTTCATTTTATTGTCTTCACAAGCCTGACAAAAATGGAGATTAATTTTTCTTTCATCTGAGTCATACAGCCTTCCTTCCTTGGTGGGGGTGGGAGAAGGAGATGAAGGAAAGATGGGATGGAAAGAGTGAAAGCTGGAGTGATACGAGAGGCAGTCAGTGTCTCTTCAGATATGCAGGTCAAGAGCCATTATATTCAGTATATAGTTCAAACAATCACACGTATATTGCACCACCAGCTGCTTAAAACCTGAGGATCGTGATGATCCAAAGAGCATCTTGAGCTTCAACAGAAGAATCAACAGAAGTAACATGATCGGTAGATGTCTATCAGAACGGCCAAATCCGACTTAAATTTCGGGAAAACTTCTTTCTTTCTGATGGATACCATAGGAGTTATATTAAAAAAATCTCCTGGCTCTTCCAAGCTTCATAATAGCAGTGAACAGGGTTTAAGATTTTGAAGTCCAATAAAGTGCATCCACCCACCATAAAATCTGCTCCACATAGCTCCAGGGGATTAATAAAGGCCTCCTGAAGTGAATTGATGTGTTTGTGTAAGAGAAATATCCATATATCTAAAACATTATAAACTGTAATCTATAGCTTCCACCAACTGCTATACAAAACAAAACAAAAGAAAAAACGATTATGAATATGAAGGACAAAACGAAGATTAGGATTTCGATATAAGCCAAGAGGAGACTGATTTTCCTTATAAAACTTTCCATCAGTTCACTTCAGGAGGCCTTCGTTAACCCCCTGGAGCTATGTGGAGCACTTCTTATGATGTATGGATGCAGTTTTTTATGCTTTACATTTTAAACACCATTCACTGCCATTATAAAGCTTCTTTATAAAGAAGTTCCTGGACATTTTTAATATAACTCAGGTTGTATTAGTCTGAAAAAGAGAGTCATAAACACCTTGGTATTAAGTAATCTTCATTTTTGGCTGAATTATCCTGTTTACCTTTTCTAAACACAAAGTTTAATATGCTTACTATCTCCTAATTAGGACATGTAATAGATAAATATACAGAGAAACTGTACGTGTCAAATCTGACTGGACGTAACTTATTACTTAATGACATGACTTATCTTACGTTATCCCGTTGAAATACTTGTAAAACAGTTTCAGGTTTGAAGAAAATTTTGGATTCTCAGGTTTTAATGTGAATCCCACTGTAGATTAACATTTATACAGTATGTTGGCTGGGACCTTGCGCAAAATGATGAGACAAGGGTTCCCCAGACGTTTCTCCCTGATTGCTGGAAGGCATGTAGCTTTTAGAGCAGACCCCCCATCGTTAGCCGGGATGGCATCAGAGGCAGAGATGAATACATTTCAATGTGACTTCTTAGTCACTCATCTGACTCATGTAGGTTCAAAGCAGCCGCAGTAGTAGAGAATGAAAGAATGACTGAAATGAAAATTTACGCATCCACCTCTAGAGAAGACAGGTAATGTCACAGGCATGACAACACAGCGCTCTATTGTGCTCTCTTTGCACTCCTTCTCTCAACATTTCTCTCTTTCTTTCAACTAATTCAAAGAGAGGAAGAAATGCAGAACAATTATGACACAGCAGCTATTTATCAGCAATGAGATCTGAGGAACGGCAGGTGAACAAGGAACATTTTTAGCCTGATCCCCTGAAGCAAAGCCTCCAGCCAAGAGAAACTCTCCCACATTCATTCATTACTATTTAATATATGAAAAAACAAAAAACGCATTCATGGGTTGGTCTATGTTTTCTACTGTAAACATTCACTTCTGTAGACAGATTTTTAAAAGCTGTCATTTCTTCTGATAAAACAAATCGTTTTACGAGTAAAAGAGTTTCCACTTTAAAAACAGTGTTGTTTGACGTAGGTAGTCATATCTTAAATTAATTTATTAATTTAAATTAATTAAATCAAGTTGAGCTCAATCAGCAGCCAATCCACTCGTCCTTCCTTTTCTTAAACAGTAAATCGTATTACAATTTAAAAGGTTGTTTTATAATTTAACATTTTTAAAATGTAATTTATTCCTGTGATAGAAAAGCTGAAATTACTCCAGTGGTTTTTTATTTTATTTTAATAAGCATATTTCTTATTATTGTCAAATTGTATGTATTTTTGTGGAAACTGATACATCATTCCCTTGTTTTATATAAAAAAATGTAATTTAAAATATAATTAAAATGTAAAATATTTATTAAAAATGTAATTACTTGGAACGATGGAATTTTTTTTTAGAGTTATATCCAGTCATGCAGTATATCAACTTTTTTCATGACTATAACATTACAAACATTATTAACCCTTAAAAGCACAAAAAACATTTTATTCATGTTGTTAACAAAAAGATAAACAAAAAAAAAAAGTGCTTTTATAAGCTTCACATTTCTGCTTTTAAATCTCTGGCCCTAATCCTTATAACTCAATATGCTCAATATAAACATTATTATTATTTTGTTTTATTTATTTTGCTTTTTTAAAAGCTAATTAAAGGTTAGTTGAAATGCAAATACGTCTTTTTTTAACAATCATTAAAAAATTTCAATTGAGCTTGTGCTTTTAATGTGCATGTGTCTGTGATGTCATTATATCAAATAAGATTACCGATAACCCTAAACCCTTTATAGTAAGAGAACGCTAAGCAAGGATGAAAAGACTTAAAGTGCACAAACAGACATGAAAGTACACACACATTCTCATACACAAACTAGACGCGACTACATATTCAAAACACGGCTCAGTTTTGTCACGTCCATTTTGATACAACTCTTGTAGAACAAAGAGGAGATAAAAGAGGAAACGTGCAAGACAGCAAGGCAGGCAGGAGACAGCATTCTCGTTCCAGCGCACACTTGCAGGCGGTGAGAATAATAAGGTCTGAAAAGCATTACTGAAAGAGTTCCACAGCTCCGTCCAATCCTGACAGCCTTTCTTCTCAGCAAGCGAGTGACTTAGCCACTAAATTTCAAACTGCTGCGGCTGAGAAAAACTGAGAGATGTGTCTCGGTGTCATTCTTTGGAATTCAAAAACAAAAGTTAGTTTTAATGTGTCGCCTACATGATGAATACAGTCGGCTTGTGGGAAGAGAGTTTTAACAATTTTGGTTTGTGCACTGTTGAGTTGTGATTTTTTTTGCATTTCTTTGCCATGTGGATGTGAACGGAGAATATGCATGCACTTCCAATGCATATGTCACAGCACATCAAGGATGTTTTTTGTCCTAATCCTATTGGTCTGGAATGATTCAATGCAAACATGAAGTAAAATTTACTATAACAACTCCTAGATCACACTGAGTCACAGAGAGGGGAAAAGTGCACTCCGCGTAACTGGAACATCTACTTAACAAGACTTCCTTCCTCTTTATTGTTACTGTCATGCCTCATAAAAAACACTGACCTCTTCATAGTGAATATGTGTACCTCGATGAGCAAATCATGCAGCTTGATGAAGAAACCACTCAGTAACCTCCCAGAACAACGACAGAAACCACACAGCAGCCACACAAAGCACCCTAGAAACACCACCAGGTTCAGTCCAATGTTCATATTTTGGATTTTGCTAATTTTTTCTGAAGAAAGACAGATGTGTATAGTGTTGACAGCCAAAATATTAAATGTCATGGATGAATATTTTGTAGAGGGGGGTCAAAAGATGACTTTAGCCATCTTTGTTGCATTTTGTGCCAACGGGGACCATTCAAAAATGAATTTTCTCCAAGGTTTGCATGCCTGGAACTCAAGATCTTCAGATCTGTAGATCTTCCGTCTTAAACGTTCCTTTGGGCATCTCCACTTTTAAGACCCTACATTGTTAGCTTCCAGAGATTTCAATATGGATCCAGTCTGCAGAACAAAACATTAAAACTATAGATGTATCTTGTTTACTTCTGTCAAAGCAACTGCATTGAACAAACCTGTCTGAGTGACATAAATATTATTTTTCCAAAATTTGCATGCCTATAACTCAGGAAGCATTAAAAATATTGCAATAAGATTTTAGATTGTAGTTCTTAATAAACTTTTCTGTTGGGATCTTCATTGTTAAGACCCTACATCGTTCAGTCCCAGAGATATAAGGATCTCAAAGTGGCTCCATTTTCAGATTGTTAAATATTACCTATTTTTATGGGTTAAAAATCTAATTTTGGTCACTTTGTATATAGCTGATACTTACTGTATTTAAAGCAGAGTGTCTGGAGAATAGCACTACAAAACCACTGAAATGGTTAAGTTGAGGCACGCTACCTTTCTCTCAGTAGCCTATTCATAGTTTTTGAAATGTGATTGACTTACCACAGGATGACCTCACAGCAAACACCCAAGCATTATGAGGGATTTCCACAAATATGATAAAAAGTTATAAACCACTGAGCCTCCTTTCACTAATTTAGCAACAGAAGCAGAGTTTGTGTTCTACAGCATTTCTAAACACAGCCGCAGCTTTCTACAGGCTTTGAACTTCAGAGGCGCTACTCAACATGAAGAGGCTGGGAAAAAAACAGGAAAGAGCAAAAGAGAGGAAAGAGGGGGGTTTATTTGGATCGTTTTTCATGAAGTGTCAAAAGGGCTTCCACAATCACCAAATCAATCCCGACCTACTGGTAACTGGGCGAGAGGTGAGAGGTGCTTAGCTGTGAGAGAGTGTGAGAAAATAACAGAGAGAGAGACGGAAAGACAGAAAGGGGGAGAGAGAGAAAGCAATGATCAGTTTTGCAGTGAAACTCAAGGAGTAAATCTCACTGATAATCCCTCATTAAATAGTTCTTAGAACTTCTTGGTCTCTGTGCGGTTCTGTGCTTGTCTTTTCCGTCAGTAAAAAGTCTGTTAAAATCCAATAAGAGGGCTGGATATGGACCAGTTGTCACAGTGCTAATACACACCTGAAGCATGCAGGACCTGCACTTACCACAAGCCTTCGCTATAACAAGATCTCAGGACAGAATAATGCTACATGCAGTCAAATAATTGTTCAGCTTTTTAATAAAATAAAATACATAAATGTACACTTAAAATATTGTTCAAAAGTTGGGGAGAGGATTTTAAAAAATAAATAAAAAAACATTATGGGTTATAATAGGTTCATATTTTGATTTTGGTAGTCCCAAACAACAGTTTGACATGCATGCATGGTCAAAAAACACTTTCATTTTGTTATAATTAATCATTTATTTTTACTATATTTGCTTAGTGACTTCCAAATGATTCGTTCAGCGATTTAATTTTTCCAAACCCCTCTGGTGATTGGTCAATTTCATTAAAGCAGTGTTTGTGAACTGCAAACGCTCCAAAAGTTGCAAAGAATGAATCTGCATTTTCATTTCATCAAATCATTAACTCTGAAAATGGCTTTAAAGACATCTGTAATATCAAAGTTTATGATTTCATATTAATACCAACTTCATATAGTTAATATAACTTCAAATAAATGCAATGAAGTTTATGTTCATCAAAGAATCCTTACCAAAATTATTGTGATTTACACGAAAAACCAGCACGTTTGTAACCAGATCCAAATCAGCCTATTAAAATGATTTTGGAAGTAATACAAAAATAAATAAGTAAAATAATAATATTCAACAATATTGTTGTTTTTAACTTTTTGTTTAAATAAATGCAAATGCATTAAAAAAAGTAAAATAATAACTATTCTGGTTCCCTTTCCTTCTCACACAACAACATTGATATTTTATGTCTGTTTAATTATTTATTTATTTATTTAGGTGGCCATTGTTTTAGTGAACTTCCTATCCAAGGATACGATCAATTAACTGATGGCCCTACATGGAATATAATGTTTCACCCAGAAATACATTACATTATGGACTTAAAATGGGATGCAAATTGAAATTCCAGTTGACTTTACCGACTAGGCTACACATGCCCTCAGTCTGTGTTCACACTCGCTTACAATTTACAACATGTTATGAAGTTTCTAGTAGACTTCAAAGAAACTAAACGACCTCTGGGCTGCCATGACTGACAATGTGCCAGTGATCGACCTGTCACCAATAAAAGCCATATAAAAGTCCTAAAGCCAGTCCATCTAGTGACTTCCCCGCAAATCTCCATCTCAGAGCGCATGAGAACACACAAATCTAAATATTTCCCTCTCTTTGTACTTTTCAAATGATATCTGAGGATGCAAGTCAATCACGTTCCGCGTAAACACTAAACAGCTCATTTTCCTGTCACTCCCTCAAACATCATCTCCAAACACAGTCTCGAGTGTCACTCCCAGGATCCTCAGAGACAAAGATACCAATGCTAGCAGACAAACTCCCGATGCTCGTTGCAGTATTTGTTACAAAATCTTTTTGAAAAGTGTTATCTCTGAAATGAAGCCGGCTTGCACTTTCTTCACCAGCCTCTGTTGAACCCACTCCAAATTCATCTTTCTCCTAAAAAGGATTATTTAACTTTTTTGCCTTTTAAAAACTTCCTCTAAAATGGCTAATTATATCAAGCTAGCGTCTCAGATCTAACTGCCGTTTCAATAGCTGTGCAACAGACAAAGGCCTTGACAAGCAGAAGAAAACTTCACTTTAATGTTTAATGGCATATCTGAGAAAGAAGGATAGCGAAGGGCGCAGTACGTGCAAATGTGCGTTAGCGTGCACTAGCACTTCTGAGCTCAGCAGATGTCCCTCCTACAAATGTGGCAGCCGTTGCAGGTGTATCGCTGTCGCCTCCACACGCGTCAGATAATATCACAGCCACAAAAGAGTTTACAAAACACACAGCTAACTGCCAATTATACCGAACAAGTTGCTGCTTGCGCGGCACCTCGATGCAGCGCTCAAAAGCCGCTCTTCGAGAGGGTGTGTTGTGATTTTCTCTGTCATTTAAGCATGTTTAAGAGGGTGATGATATATAACCGATCACATATAACTAGGCACTCATTCGCACACATCAGATACTCATTATGGTGCAGGGGTTTAAGCAAAATAATCATCAGGCTGTGAGTGAGCAGCTAAAGTTGCTCTGCTTGGAGGTGGATGTCTGCCGGGCTTTGGACTGCTGTGGAAAACATATTTATAATAACAGCTCTCACGGCACACTTCCATTAGCGTGCCGCTTCGAATGCCACCAGGTTAATGAAATCTCTGATTACTGTGATTCACATGCGTGAGTGTACATGCGGAGGGGATCCAGCACATACTAAGGAGAGGAGGACATTTTCAGGAATATCAAGTGTTTCGAACGAAACAATCCAAGCCATCTGTCAATGTCCTGAAGGGAATTAATTTTCCAGTCAAATTAAATATAGATCACATCGCTTTAGGTGGTTAAAGAACCGCTTCCGGGCATGTCAATAAGTCAACCGCTTGTATCACTGGACCTGGTCTTAAACTGGATAAAACCGTTAAGAGGTGGATTGATTCACTGTGCTTCGCGCACATGAGCCAGGCATGTGATTCCATGCATAACTTCCTGCGCTCTACCCACCATCTCTATCAATAAAAGGCAGCAATATTCGCATGCAACAAATAGGAAGTCTATTATCTTTAAAACATTACTTACTGCTACTTCGCATCGACTAAATAAACTAAAAACACTGTAACTGTTATCGTGACATTTACTCTGCGAGTGCTGGGGCCGAGATACTGAGGAAAAGTGCACAGCGACCCATCCAATCCTCTGCCTGCTGAGGCTAATGAGTGTAATAAGGCATTTCATTGCAGCCATTATTAAAATAAGCAAGGAAACAGCCACGAGGTCTAGATTTAAAAGGTTTGCTATCGTAGATTTAACTTTAAAAGGGGACTGTGTATAAAACAATTTGTTTTTAGGCAAGCAACCAGCATTAACCCTGTATGGTACACATTATCGTTTGATAATTAGACTACTGCTCAAAAAAAAAAAAAAAATTTACACAACAAGGACTCAAAATTCACATAAACATGTTTGTATTGTTACAGAATATTTGATCTCTATCAACAAAACAATATTTTACAATGTTTCCACAAAAATATTAAGCAGCACAACTGAATTCAACACTGATCATAATAAGAAATGTAAGAAATCAGCACATTGAAATTTTAAGGATTGCCATTAAAAAAATACATTTTAAAATGATATTTTCATAAATTGTATATAATTGTTTCATAAAGAGGTAAATTCAGGTAAGCATACTGTTGCCATATGCATTTTAATTTTATTTCCAATATATTACGTTACATCCGTTTCTTAAAAAAGCACCATATGCACCATACCACACAGGGTTAAGGAACAAAGTTTAGGCCAGGACATTAACAGTCTGCAGTCACTCATTTTTTTATCCATTTAGCTTTTTTTGAGCACTTTACACTTCAACAAGTTTGTTCAACAATAGAGAACTACAGAATGAGGCAGAGAGGAAACAATTGAAAGGCTGGCAGGATCCAAATACCACACTGAAAAGAGGTGAAGAAAAACAGTCTCAGATTTGAAGCAGCTCTTTTTAAACCAGGGCAAACAAACCCAATAAACACCCACCCAGCTAATTCCTTCAGGAGCTAGCCAGGTACATGAACATGAGCCTTTTGTTGATGGAAAGGCTCATCTAAAGAGCATGCAAATAAACCAAGATCCCTTCTTGTAGCAGAAGTGATGCGGGTGAAATAAATAAAGAGCACATGTCAGTGGAACCAACGACACATTAAGGACAAAACGGTTCAAAGCGTGTGAATACGGTAAGGCACGTCACTCTACCTTGCAGCAGGACTCCCTTGTTTTTTCTGTAAAAGGGACTTCCTGGCCAAATTGGAGGACTGGACATACTGTAAAGAAAACACAGTGGAGAAAATGATGAGAAAGTGACACAAACAGATGATGTACAACTGACAGATGGACTGCAATCCTGAAAAACAGACAGCCAAACGGCACGAAAGATATTTTAAGAGATAATCAGTGCCAAAACACAGAGAAAGCGAGAGTGAGACAGACACAGAGAGCTCATATCTACAAAGATACCATGGTGACTGTTGCTTCTGCCAATTTTTATGTTGATACTGTAAAATCATAAATTAATACAGGATCACAGTTCGAGTTATCAAGCTATGAGATCATGCTATCACAGTTTTACATTAATGACATTAACTGATGCAGCAAGAGAGGAGCAAAGAAAATGTTAAGAAAAAGAGTCACAATGCAGTTACCAAAAGTGTCTGATTGTGCATGGCTGTTTTTAAGGAATAGTTCAAAAAAATAAAAATATACTGAATATTTTCTCACTCTCAGGTCAGCCAAGATGTACAGTAGATGATTTTGTTTCCAATGGATCCTCTAAAGTGAATGGGTGCCGTTAGAATGAGAAACACCACAATAACTCCAGTCCATGATTCCTAAATCCTAAAGTGTCATCAAAATCCACCTTTATATTCATATCTTTGCATATTTCACTCCTCATTCAGATTTTACTTGTATGTTATTCATTTACTATGTCTTAATAATGGATTTATTTCATATAAACACATAAGACTTTCACCTCAAAATACATTAATTGATGGACTGGACTTTTGGATTATTGTGAAGTTTTTTGTTTTGTTTTTTTTCCAGCTGTTTGGACGGCACCCATTCACTGCAAAGGATCCACTGGGGAAAATTTTTTCGAATCTGCTCTGATGAAGAAACAAAGTCATCTACATCTAAGATGGCATGAGGGTGAGTAGGTTAAGCAAGTGTTTTGATTTCGGGGTGAACTGTTCCTTCATGTATTATAATGACTTTCAAAACAGGGGTGGAGCGGGGGGGATGGTGGCTTCTAGGGCTCCAGCCCCGAATGTTTTTTTTAAAGCCCCGAATCTGTTGGGTTTGTTAATAGTTTTGTCAAAAATCTAATTTTTCAACTGAATGAATCAACCGTTTGACTCGGTTCAATCGCAATGACTCACTTATTAAGAGTGATTTGTTGGCAGTTTTAATTTCACATTCCGATTTTTCAGACTTTTTTATGTTTTATAAAACATAAAAATAATTTCGAATATCAGTATCTAACATTTTATATTTAATATATCAAAACAATATTTATGCATTTGTAACTGCAGTTAAAGTAATTAATTTATTTGGATTAAACACAGAATACATCTAAATGCCAATTCAGATACCGCTTTTGTGTTGACTTCATTTGCTTGGTAACAGCCCAATGTCTTACTTTCTATTTCACTGATTAAATATAAGAATTTGACTCAAAAGATAATGGACACTTTTAGGAAAAAAATCAATTAATAAAGGTTTAAACATATTGGAAAAGATAAACTTCTCTCATGTGAATTAATTTGCGTTTATTAAATTAATAAACAAGCAAACTATACCTTCTCTATTTGCGTATATTGTAGCGTGGATCATTCATTGCAACATTTAATCAAATTTTCATGTTTATGAATCTGTCATCTTGGAAAATAATTTATGTTACTACTGCCTGCTGACTTGGTTTTAAACCTACATTATTATCCAATTTAGGAGCTTAAAACATCTTAAGAAACACACTACATTTTCTCGAGGGAGTATGCCCCTGAACCCCCCTAAGAATCCAGCTACATTTGGGCTAAGCCCCGAGTGTTTATTGTAACGTAATGGACGGACTCAAGTGGGTAAAATGTAACAAAGAAGTTTATTAACATAAAAAGAAGGTAAGTAACTCAAAGTCATCCAATCTTGGGTATAATGGTATATAACTCAAAAGTCTTTCTTTCCACAAGGACGGAGAAGAGGATCCGTTGCACCACACCACACACCACTGTGAAGGACTT
>JAUMHP010000072.1:5193451-5208842 GCA_032361065.1 Enteromius trimaculatus | reverse complement strand
GCGTCTGTGCCAACAAGTGAATTAACTCCTGACGGCGGGTATGAATAATAACAGAAGCAGGAGATCTGTGCGCTCACTTTTTTATGCTGCTGTCCTCACCATGCCAAGCTCCAGCAGTGATACCAGCCACCGAACAGCGTTAACAGACATAAATCTGTTCAATTATCTTCTGATTGATTGTGGAGGGGTTTATGGAGGACAGCTTCCACAAACCCGTCACATCACAACAGTTCTGAATTCTGTTCTTCTGGTGAGTGGCACAAAGTAGACATTTTGACAGACTTGAAGTGGCTCGGCTAAGAATTGAATCAACTTGACCTTGGCAGTAGTAGTGGCGTGTATTTTTCAACGAACCACACAAATATTTTTTTTCATCTCCTCTAAATGCAATCTTCCTCCCTGAGCCGTGATTTTTCATCCTCCATACTGTTCACAGTCCCAAATACTGATCATTTGTGACAGCAAATATGAATTTCCTGACCTTTTTGTTTGGGATTTGTGACGTACTGGAACATGATTTCACGTTCAGCAGTTCCCAGAGTTTAGAAACGGTTTATCCGCGTCTCTGTTTTCTGACAGCTCCTTCTGATCTAAACATGTTTTGCTTCAGAGGTTACGAAATATTTTTTATTTTATTTTTTTTCCCGTGGATTAGCTGCTCCGTTTCTATCAATTATCTGCTCGTGTAGGATTCCTCCTCCATGAGCTTCACAAATCTAATCAGGAGCAGTCTAATCTTCAATTTAGCCCTCTATCCACTTTCTGCCTCCCTGTAGATTCAGTATGTGCAGACATTGGCTCTGTCATCTCCCCCTTCTTAATCTTCTTAGAGTATATTAACTAATTGAGAATTAGAACAAACAGAGGTGGCACAGGGCTTTGAGCACATTTGTCTACACGGAGTATTTAAAAGCCCAAGAATGCGGGTTGACTGGGCTGTTTTGGCTCTGGACCTCTTGCGATGAAGGAGCGCTCTATGGTGCGTGGCATCTCCGAGCGTCGAGAGGCCGTGTGCCAAAGCGAATAAACACAGCACTGCCACTTCACATTTGCTAATCTCCACAGGGCTGTCAGACTTCAGGTATCTGCCCTGACAATTGAGGATAATTTAGTGTGAGAAGTAATGGAACCTCTCTATTTCTTTACGGATCCATTAATTACAGTGCTCTGTCAGAATGTGTTTGATTTTTTTCGCTCTTTTTTTCCCGTTGAGAGTGATTAAAACATATCTCGGCACAGCTCAGACGCAGCTTGAGACGAACATCTTCATTAGCATACTAGTCGCCTAGCAACCGAAACATCTCTAACTTTCAACTTTGAGATTTTTTCACTAACCTTCCACCTGAGTACAGCACACAGTTATTACTAATGTAAGGATCCACCAGTTCTGATCCACTTATCCCCATAAATGAATAAAAAATACACACAGCGTACTTCATAACAAGCAAAAAGGTCAAACTTAATACAAATACATTCACTTTTGCTCCTTACGACCACAATAAATGAGACCAATATCAGAAGAGTATAAACATATTCAAATCAGAAACTTGCATAACTTAAAAAAAGACCACCGTGAATTGAATTGCTGATTAAAATATTTGCATTGAAGACTTACTGAGTACTAAAGGCAAAATATTAATACAAAATGTTTATAATAAAATACATATGTAAGAAAAAATAATGACAAAAATAATAATATTAATTTGTGTGTGTGTGTATATTACATACATTTGTGTAAAAGAAAAAGTACAGAAAATATCATGTTTATAGTATTTATAAAATACTTATATTTATAATATTTTACATATCTACATTTAATAAATTATTATTAATTATTATTTTTGCAACCTGTTTATTTTGTATATTATGATATTGTATGTATGTGAATATATAATATGCATTTTTAATCAACTGACAAAATTTGATCCATTATTTTTTATATATAAATAAATCATACAAAAAAATATATAAATATAAAAAATAGATATATTATATGAACATTTATTAACAAATATTGATCCTTACTATCTAAGAATAAAAAGTATTCTAATGGAATAAAAACACAGGCCAAAGAGGTATAAATTCACACTAAGCTGCAAATAAACAAGAGCGAACTCTTTTGTTGATTTAAACAGTTAGGCGTAGCTATTCACAGGAAAAGAAAGCCTGCTGGATGCAGAACAGTAAGACAGAGCAAGATCCCTGCGGTGCTGGGTTCACTGTGCCATCTCTCCCTCTTTCTGTTTCTCTTTAGCAGTCAAGAGCAGTGCTTATACTCCTAATGCACATATGCTTTGTATCGGGTTACAGCTACGGTATGTGTTGCCATGGACACAGCATGCCTCATGATAGACGACCCAGGTCCTTTTTTTAATCAGCTGTAAGAACCGAACCAAAAAAGCAGGAAAGCTTTTATGATATTACGTTATTTATATGTTATTATGTGCCCTCCACTCTCTGAACATAATAAAAAGAAATGAGATCTCCCGCTGCAATTATTTGGCCCATGGTTTCGCCAGTATAATTTAACACGTTCAAAGAAGGGAACAATCAAACAGCTGCTGATGGAATTTGAGCCCATGAGGCCTGATGTGGCCTTGTATCAATAGCCGCTCTTGTTCTTGACTAAAGGAACTATTACTGTTGCTCACAGTTAACGTTAGTGATTTGAAAAAAACACCTATTCAAGTGCAAGGTGCAAAACTGTTTGTGCTAAAGGCAGGAATGATACTGCAAATCATACGGCTGGTTTCTTGGCAGACGATCATCTAAATTAAAGGAGGGATAATCAGAGACTTGGGGTGTACTTTTTGGCCTTGGGACAATAAGAAACCACCTAGCAACCATTCAGAACACCCTAACAACGCCATGGCAAACACACTACAGTAATTTGTTTTGTTGTTTTTTTTGCTTGCCCAATCATGGCAGAGGTTCAGATTTCTACTTCCTTTCCACCACATCACCGACCCACAAAAAAAGTATACATGCATTTGTTAATTTTTTTTTATATTTCTAATAAAAGTGTATGTATGTATATATATATATATATATATATATATTCAAGTTGTACATGTGTTTTTGTATATACTGTATCTATAATTACAAAAAAAAAAAAAAAAAATGTACATTTTATATTGTTGATATTTTAATTGTTATATTTTATTTATTCTGTATTATATTTCAGCATTATTTTATGTATATGTATTCAAAGACACATATAATGCACATACACATATAATTACATGAACTAATTACATTAAAACTAAATATATCAAATGCAATATATTAAATACAAAACTATACATTTAATTTCAAAATAAAACATACAATGAATGAACCAAAATAATATATATGAATAATATATATATCTTAATTTTTAATGAAACACAATTACTTTATTGATATTTTTTTGGTTATATTTTAATTGTGTATTTTATTGCAGAATTATTGAATGTATGTATATACTGTACACACAAGTATAAATAAAATTGTATGTTTATTTAAATAGATATTATATATATATGCATAAAATGAATGTACATAACCCAAAATGTTAGATAATGCAATGAGCAAAATACATTTTTTATTTACCCTTTCTAAAAAAGAACTAAATTCTCTTACAAGGTGGGCCAGCCTTATTATTTAGCCGTGTCTTAGCATTGTGCCAGTAAGTTTTGCATGGGCAAGCACCCCTCATTTTCTTCAAAACATGTAAAAATCTATTTAAAACCTGTTGTATAAGAGCACTTGAGGGGTAGAGGGGGAGGGGATGCATCAGGGTACAGGGCCTGGAACAGAACAGAGCCGCTACCTCGGCCTGCATATGCATATCCCGGTAATCTAAGCGGAAACGACCCCGACCGGCTCCAGCGGAACCTCTTTGAACCTGCTCTGTGGGAATGTGGCTCGCTCCTTCAGTTGAAATGCTTTTTAATCAAATGTTAACGCCAGCTATGAGAGCCAAAACCTGCTTCTTCAGGGCTCTGGTGGTACGGCTATGACCGTCTGAGCATTTTCAAAAATGTTAACATCAATGGGGAAGGGCGCTCTTTTGCCCTTGCTGGTTGTTTGAATGTAAAACACACGTGCCACTGGCTGGAGTCTTGCTGGGTATATACCCCATCTATTTTTAATCTGGCACGCTCTATCTGTTTGCTCTGTTAATGCAAACACTCACACCTTTCAAGGAACAGCCGCTTTCTCCATCTCCATCAGGAGCAGGCCTGAGTTATTCATTTTTAAACAAAGCTTACCTCCTTTCGCTTGATTCTATAATCTCATTTCAAATCCTATCGCCCACTACATTTTCCTTTTTACCCCTACAATCGCAATCCTCTTTAACTAATCTAAAGTCTAATTGGTGCCAGCGCCGGTTCTCCCCTGTAGGTTACTTCTCGCCTTGAGGTTTTAACTTTTTGTTCGTGTGAAATCTGAACTGCTTTTGCCCAGGCTCACGGTTCAAAATAGAGGCTTTCTCAAGGCCGGAGGGTTGTGAACACCGCACACAATCAGGGGAAGGAATTTCGGAGCAGAATCTCGCAGACTTCATAAACCTGGGCGAATTCCTAAACCTCAAAACATGCAGTCAGTGAAAAACCTTTAACATTCATAGAACCTTTCCATTTCACAAAATATTTTGTACAGTGAATAAATAGGTTGTTAAAAGATATGTGATCGCATATTATCCGATTTCAAATTTTCCTTTCTCTTTGGAGTGTTACAAGCTGTTATTGCATAGATAGTATCGTATTATTCTCGTTGTAGTGTTGCTGCTGGCGCCATGTTCTGGAGACACTGTGTGTTTCCAAAAAGGGACACAAATAGGAGCCAGCGGTCAACACTGTTCCATAACAGTTCAACCCAAATATTATAGTGTGTTCAGCACACAGAGAACTGATTCCTAAAATCTGGAGAGCAGCCTATGCTGGCTATAAAGTGAGGTTATAAAGTGAAGCAATTCCAACTCTGCAAGGACAGTCTGGCACTTCTGACTCATAACATTTAATTAAGTTACGTTTTCTTATTAAAAGAACCTGCTACTTAATATTCAAACAGAAGTTTTGAGCAGAAAACCTTTTTTATCACATGCTTGCAGTATTCGGCCTATCACAACGCACTGGATAGCTGGCCAATCAGAGCACACCTTGCTTTTTTAGAATGAAGAGGTTTGTACAAGTCAATGTGTTTCAGGAGGCGGGGCTTAGAGGAGAAACAACAATTTACAGTATGTGGAAAATAATGTGTTTTTGGCATCTTAAACCTCAAAAACATTGAATTACACTAAATACACAAAATAATCTTCTTTTTAGCAACATCAATTTACCTCCTTGATATTATATATATATTTATATTTTTCTTTTCTTTTTTTTTTTTTAAGAACTGACTACTGACAGGTTCTTTGGGGAACCAAAAGTGTGAAAAAAAAATATTTGGAGCCTTTTATTTTTAAGAGTGTGAAACCTATCAATTTTACAAAACATTTTTATAGTGGCATAAAAGTTATATTATTAAAAAATGTTCTTCACATTAATAAAAATGGCTCTTTAACTGAAAGGTTTTTTGGGAAACCAAAAATATTTGCCATTCTATGCCATGACTGTGAAACCTTAATTATAAAATGTTTTTCACACTCTATAAAAAAATAGTGTTTTTAAGAGTGTAGATGGTGAAACTCAAAGAAAGCGTATTCGCAATTCGAGATTCATCTGTACAAACAACTAAATCAGAGCTGGAGGGAAGTGGTTTTGGATCACAGAAAAAAAAAATGGCTTGTGGAACCAGACTGAATATTTTCCATGGACTTTTAACAGGAAAAAGGCAGGCTGTTGACAAACCTCCAAAAGAACAAAATACCTCAAAGATAATAAATCTCCACAGACGCGCTTCCAATGACTGCTTACCGCCACCCAAAAAAAGCCACAATCTTCCTCAACCTCCTTTTGTTTCTCTAAATCACCTAAAGAGACGACAAAATGGGTTATGAGAGTAGCTAAATAAGATGTTTGCATATGCTAAATGAACTTAAGTACTAAACACTCAAAATACCTCATCCGCCCCCAAACCTTCTCTCTGCAAAGGATGTTCTTCTCAGGCCTACGTTAATCAAAGAGACATGTGACATGTTCCCATTGGGGGGGTTCATCAGTCTGGGCTGCTGAAAAGCTAATATATCTCTGAACTTTATAGGCGGAGAAGATCCAAGGGTTTCTGCTAGATATGGAAGCCCCATCATTCACAGCACCGGCCATTAGAGTAAGCGTGGAAAAATGGGCGATCTTGTCATTTAGTGTTACCAAGAAGACTTGAAAGCAGGAAAGGTGGGGGCAGAGGCACACAAATAAACCTCGAAGTCTGGGAGAGAAAGAAGCTAAACAAGACAATACCCGACTGGAGCTTTTCATCAGCTTGTACATTGAATTTGTTTTCTTAGTAATGCCTTTTTACCCACGGGCTAAAATGACAACTATTAAAAATGAGAACTCTCTGTGCATTCAGTGGGGTATTTCTTCCCTCCCTCTTTCCCTCTTTCTTTCAGGGCTTCATTTAAAATTAATCTCCTAAAGCAACTGGACCTCCAGTTGTCATCTCCAATAATTCACGCATCCCCAAATTTTTATGAAGAAGGACAAAAGCAGGTACAGAAAACCCTAAAATAGGCTCCAAGCCATCTGCGGTTGCTATGGAGAGTTGCGTGTTTCCAGGGCGCTAGTGTATTTCTCGAGCGCTAATGGCCTGTCCTTTTGCCAGGCAACAAATAGCCCTGTGATGCAACTGCACCTGTCTCGGCTATGTGTTACCATGGAGGCGTTCCTGTTGCTATGGCGACCATCACGCTAATAACCTCGCAAGGGCAAACGCGCGTTGGTGAACTCCAAAGCCCAGCTGTTCCTCCTGCACTCTCGTTCTAATCGTGTCTCTCAAACTCTTTGGGCATGTTAAGGAATGTTTGTCCACACGCGGCCATTTGACGTTAGTGAAGGTTTCTTGCAGCATTACCATCCTCTCAGTGACCTTTACTCTGTGTACACTACAGCATGACAAACAGAACAAGCATGGAATCTCTTTCATATTAGACTGACATTTCTTTTGTCATGACAGCAACAAAAGATATGTTTGCTAGACTTTTTTGTTTGCATTTACATATACAGTAAATAAGTAAAGCAATAATATTTTGAAATATTACCACAATTTGAATTCTACTCTTAATCCTTCAAAAATATTTTTAATATGGTGATTTGATGCTCAAGAAATATTTTTTTTTTTTTATCAGAGTAAAAATGTTTGTGCTGCATAATATTGTATTTTAACATGGATTTTAACCATGAGTCTTTGAATAGAAAAGTTTAAAACTGTACAAAACAGCAGCATTTGAAATGGAAATCTTTTTTAACGATGTAAAATATTTATTGTAATTTTTTATCAATATAATGCGTCCTTGCTGAATAAAAATATTCTTATTCTTGCCTCACAAAAACATTTTTTGCTACCTTATTTTAAATGAAATTCGACCTAGCATCTATTATGCCCCTTTTTTCAATATGTAATATAAGTCATGGGAATGTGAAGTTTCAGCTCAAAATACCCCAAAGATCATTTATGATATAATTTTGAAAGATTTTAGTGAAAGCAGAAACAGGACGTTTTCGTGCATGTCTCTTTAAATGCAAATGAGCTGCTAATCCCTGTTCTCTTTTCATGAATAGCACGTACCTCACATACTCTGCCAAAAAAGCATCTGTTTGGTTTTGATTATCATGTCTATCTCATTGAAATCATTATTTTTAAACCATATTAGTTAAAAACTTCTGACACAGTTCGGTTTTCTGAGCGCACACATCCAAAGCATGCCCAAATAAAACGGCTGTCGCATGGCATGTAAATCTAAAAATTGTCTTTCATGTCATATTGCATTTAAAATGTCAAATACACATACTTTGTTAAAAAATTATAAGTTACAAAAAACAGTTGGTGAAGGTTATCAGCTGAGGGGAAAAAATGCATGTTTATATTAGATCTGTGTATAAAGTAATATACAGTACCTACCCTTATACTGCTGTCTATGCTGATAATTTGACCCAAACAAAACAAAATCAGAAAAACACTCACTGCTCTAGAATTAATCATTTCTGTCGCTCTAATAAGAAGACATTTCCTGCTTGAATTCTGAATTTTAACATCAAAATAAACATTGTGTGCGCCTCACGCAGGGTGGAGTCTCTAATACAGCAGTGTCAGTCAACAGCCGTGGGCGGGGCCTGTACAAAGTAATGTCACATTGTACAGATTTTGCAAATGTCTTGTCCAAAGACACTGCTTATGATTTATGATTTTTTTTTTTTTTTTTCATTTTAGGGTGGTTATGTATAAGGGTCGGTGATTATGTTCAAAAAACATGTAAAAATGTATTTTGGGCCAATAATATTAGACAGAAGCTTTGGGATTAGAACTTCTTGTGAGTACATCAAATGATTCTATTTTAAAAATGATGCCCTAAGTTAACTTCTCCATGCTTTTCCTTCTTTAAATTAAATCCCCTCCTCCCTCCACAGTGAATAAGGACACATACCTATCCACAGGGATTGATGATGACATCACCAGATGAGACTATGCATTCATCCCATCTGTCAACCTGATGAACAAACTGAAAAAGAGCCGAAACCCTTAGCTTACTACTCTCAGAATCAAATAATCTCCACGCTGTTGCTGTGATTACAAAAACAGCAAAGATGAAAGAGTTATGCGTTAAAAAAAAATGAGCAGAAAAGAGGAGTGTGTCAGTCTATGACTCAGCTGATTCGTGTGAACCTTAGGAATGCTATAAAAAGCTTTATTCGGCTTCCTGGGAGCCGCAGTGGCCAGATAAACACTTTATTACACACTGCTACACGCAGATTCACCATCTGGCCTGAGAGAGAGAGGAAGCCGAGCCTGTGTGTGCCCAACACTACTGTGCTATCTTTGCTACCTTATTCACACACACGTCTTACACCAGGGCCGTCCGAACAATCTGAAATGTGAGGGCGGAACAGTATAAACAACTTAAAAATATTAATTAGATGAGGTAAAGTTTGCTCAATAAGAGTAACAGATTTGCTAAAAACATTTGAAATAAGTACCTCTTGTGTCAAGTAAGTGCTGTATTAGATTCATTAGATTTTAGAGGCTGCAAGGTTCTTTGGAGATTAAAAAAATCTTCTTAATGTTCCATTATAAAGATCAGACCTCTGAATCGGTATCATCTGTTAAAACAAAACCATTTAATCTCTCCTGAGATCTTGGAAAAATCATGAGATTTAAAATTTTGCCATTAATCACTTACCCCATGTCGTTCCAAAGCTGTAAAGCTTCGTTCGTCTTCGGAATACAATTCAAGATATTTTTGAAGAGGCTTGTGACTGTCCCATTGACTGCCAAACAATTACCACTGTCAAGGTGCAAAAAAAGTATGAAAGACATTGTCTAAATATTCTGAAGTTATGACAGCACTTTTTTTGTATGGAAAGAAAACAAAAATAACGCCAACATCTCCATAGAACCATTTTGGGCAGCATCCGGTGAACCGTGTATTTATGCTTTGATTTGTGCAAACAGTGTATCTTTTCTAACACAGAACTACGTACACAATGTGTAATTACAGTACCGAATCTTTGAATAATTATTTTTGTAAGAAAAAAAATATACAAATGTACAAAATATATTCCTGTAGCTTCATAATATTACGGTTGATCCACTGATGGGCAGATGGCGCATTTCATATTTTTCTGCATCTTGACAGTGGCAATTTTATATCTTAAATTGTGTTCAGAAGATAAAGGGTTTGGAACAACTTGGGTGTAAGTGATTAATGACAAAACGTTCATTTTGGGGTGGAGTAACCTATTAAAAACCAAGGCTATGGCATTAGGCTGCAAAACCTTTTCTGATTCTAATTGGAAAGATTATTTTTAAGAGTGTGTCTTTAAAAATAGTATTGCGAGGTTGTTATAGGATGTTGTTTTGAGGAGGTGTAGGCTAGGGGGACTGTCCTCTGTGATCTCCTCTTCCCACAGGGCTTCTACGTCTTTGAACACCTGGTGCTAATAACCAAGCCTGTGCTGTTCCCACACAACATTATCAGCGGAACACAACAGGCTCAATTCAGAAGGGGAATTCGCTAAGAATGAACTGCACCCACTGATATCGTCATTTATTTGCACATGCTGTCTGTGCTGTTTTAGCGTGATATTCACTAAAGGAATTATGCAAATCAGTTAAGGGCACAAACACAGCCAAAAAATGACTCCGGATTGCAATTTGCACAACACTATTCCATGAGTTTTAGGATGGCTCTGAGCACTACGCTCTTTGAAATGCTATAAATCTCTAGATAGTCCCATACACAATTTTTTTTTCTGGCCACAATATATTTTTTGACTGAAAATGGGCCAAAATTGCACTATACCATTACTCGCTTACTGAAAATATATGTATGAAAATATACTTTTTTTAAAAGTTGTTGATTGTTAAAAAAATCATACAATGTAATTTCTGGGGTTTTCTTTTTAGATTCTGTCTCTCACAGTGGAAATGCACCTATGCTGAAAATTGTAGACCCCTCCATGATTTCTAAGTAAGAGAACTTGCAAAATCACAGGGTGATCAAATACTTATTGACCTCACTGTATGTATGTGTATATATATATTATCGTTGATGATAACAGCTCACTCAACTTGTAACTTGTAGCCAAATACTTCTAACTTGTGTGATCTATAATAATCCAAATAATAACGCATGTACCTGATACCTGAAGGCGGTTATTCAATAAGACTGATTTACCAGGTGCAGAGGTTTAGAAAAATCTTTCAGATATAATCAGAAACCTTAGAATAAAATAACACCAATTATCATTCCTCTCAAAAAGCCTCTCATCAGGTATGTGATGATTTTCACTCAGTATTCTGTGCAGTTTGGCCAACAGTGCAATTTCACCTCCTGCACACAAGCATTTTGGGAGAAAAAGAAACAACCTTATTCAGCATTTGTTTGTCGAGCTGTGAGATTTCTGCCTTGATGAGGCAGCAATGTGCCGCTGAAGGGAGAAATGCAGGCCGTCGTGACAAAACCCTATCCAAAAACATCTGAGCGCGGCTGCCTTCTCCGCCTCATTCCTTAATCATCTCACCATGCTTGAGCAACACCTGAAACACAGCCGATCTCTCTCACTAGAGCTGTCTGCTTTAATTCAATCTCTTTAAAAGCATCCATCTCCATTTTCCCTTTCTAGCCTCTGAGCTGGCCGCCCATTTGTTCCATATCCTTTGTTAAGGATGATATGCCAGTTCGAGTTTTACAGTAAAGCAATTATTTTGTCTTGCACAGTCGAGTGGCTGGGAGCACGCAGACCTGTTAGCCGGATCAAAATGAAATGGAGCGGCGAGGGAGCCGCTCGGAACCCAACGCCGGGTCTCGCTCTGACAGCTCCGCTCAGATCGCTGCAGCCTGTGGGTCCCGCTGCTAACCGATACCAACAGGGACAAGCGCGCAACACACAGGGAGAGAGAGAGGGTGAAGTTTAAGGAGCAATGTGTCCAGTGGGCCGCTTGCCTACCTTTGATATGCCTGAGGAGAGGTGGGAGGCGTGGTGAACACCTGGGAATATGGATGATAAGGCGTCTTCTTCAGCGCCTGGATGAGATTCTGTCTGTATTCTGGGTCTATGCACCACAGGGAGCCCTTCCCGATACTCTGTGGAGGAGGAAGAGGAGTATATAGTCAGGACAGAGAATGAAAACCCATCTAAACGTCTCAAAAGACTACAATAAAAACCAGCAGCTGCCACTATCTTGTGTACTAGTTTTTTTTTTACCTTTTCAGATTAATTGCCTGTTATTCTGGTGTTTGGATTTCAATGTATGGATCATATCTACAGACGTCCATTATTGAGCTATGCATTCCTTTGTTGTGTTCATTTCCTTCACACCCCAAACGTCACATCATCAAGGAGGAATGAAATCATGAATATTCAATGATGGATAGCTTACAAATACTTTTTCTGTCTCTTGGAAATGGGCAATCCTAAGATGTTTCCAGGCTTCTAATTAATATTCAAAACTAATATTTATCATCTTTATTATTATATTAATTACGTATTCAATAATCCAAGAATAAGTAGCTAACAGTTGTACAAGCTAAAACCCAACCGATAAAGGATTTTGAAGGCCGATACTGATAAAAATATTTAATAGTTTTAAAATCCGATATATCGGCCGTTTTTATTTATTTATTTATTTTCAGAAATGCGCAACAAAACATTAACAGATTTCCCTAACATTAGTTATTTATGAGTTTTAACTAACATAATATGATAATGCATTTTAAAAAGAAACTTGTTTCTTTTATTGTCTCAACAGAACAGAGGAACATCAAAATATATTAAAGTTCTGATAAATAAAATGTATAAAAATACAAACTTAAGATATGAAACGTATGAAAAGTCCTTTGAACAAAAACACAAAAACAACAACAACCAAATCAAAGTTACTAGTTTTAAAAGACTTTGTAAGTTTCATAAATATAACTTTGAATAGGACTGTATATAACCTCATAACAGTATATTAGGTAGTGTACTGAATCAGTCAATCCTCAATAGCTCCAGTCCAGAAGAGGCAGGTTTTAGTACAAGAATAGTTATTTTTAGTTGAGTATTCACTAAAATATCATTGTCACAATGGAACAGAGGAACATCAAAATATAGTAAAGTTCTGATAAATAAAATGTTAAAAATAGAAACTTTAGATATGAAACTTTAAAGTCCTTTGAACAAAAACACAATAACAACCAAATCAAACTTACCAGTAAGGGTGTTTCGTCCATTTTATTTTATTTTTGAAATATTAATTTAACGGCCATTTTAAATGCCGATATTGATAGTTTGGGAAAATGCCTAATATCGGCCTGCCGATAAATCGGTTGTGCTCTAGTACAAGCACTTTACAAGTGAACAGGGAAAGCACTGTTTAGAGACATACGAAGGAGTGTTCACATTTCCTGTCACTTTGTGGCTGCAAATCACATTAAACACACACACTTTTCTTACTTAACAGCAAAACGTCACTTTGAAAGCGATATCAGGGGAAAATTACTTGAGCTCATTAGTACAGACTACAATCAGTGTCATGTTACTAAGCCCCATTTTTCAGCTCAAGCTAGCCCTATACTGTCAGAGATTTACACAATCAGCAAAGTGACAGAACAAAGTGTAGACTATCACAGTGCTTTAGTACAGTCAAAGTCGTTTCCTTTCACTCAGGCTCTTCAAAGAGATGGACAGCATGTGCTGTTTTGTTAGACAGACTGTGTTCTCAATGAATCAATAGTCATGACCTTCAGTTAACTGACAGAGTGTCATACTGTGTGCCCTGAGGTAATACACACACTGGTCTGTGTCACGTGTTTAAACTTCGCTAAACTAACAAACCAGACATAGCTTTTGCGGGAGGTTTCATTTTTTGTTAACGAACACCCCTGAAATCTGCTGTTAATCACTATTTGAGTGTTTTTCGAAGGGACAAACTTTAGCAAAAAGCTGCCATTTTTTCAGCTTGAATACTAGATTTCACCCGAATAGGGCGAAGAAACGATAACACACTCTATTGATTGCAGCAAACCCCAGAGCGAGTGCTCGGCTCTTTACCCACAGTATTTGGCTTCATTGGAAAGATTTGTACCAGCGCAAGTCAAACAATTCAAACCCTTGGAGTGTTTTAGCAAACAAAATAAACAGCACATTTTTTGGACTCGCAATTCATTTACACTCATGTCTCGATGATTTAAAGCTTGACCAGTAAAATCTGAGGTAAAATATTTACTGGTTAAATAAATAAGGAATGAAAAATAATATAAATAGTAACAAAATCTAGTGCAAATTAATGTAAGTAATAATTTATATTTGACTATTTCTATTTGTAGTTTGCATTATAATTATATATAATTATTCCAGTAAATAATTGAACAGTAGGCCTGTGGAGTGTTGTATCATGCCATGTAATATTTTTCTGGAGGGAAAGGTCTTCCTAGCAAAAAAATCCATTTTCTTCTGAAAGCAGCGAATGCATTTATTCTTAGCACAAACTGACATTCTGCACCTAATTAAGCTGTCAACTTTCCATCAGCGAGTTTTAAAACGATACCTGGACCAACCACAACGATGAATTGCACCATGAAATTCAATCCTTAAATGGTCTGTCCGTTAGATGCTCTGATGGAAATGAAAAATAGGGGAGTTAAAAGAAACGAACAGGATGGAAGCAATGAAAAGAAAAAGAAAAATAAGCAAGGCAAAATATAGCAACTTGTAAAGAAAAATAAATTACACAGAAGCACTGAAACCACACACATAAAAATAATAATATCAATTAATAGCATTATTAATAATATTCATATTCTTCAAATATTACCTAAAATAACTTTAAAAGCTTTGCTTTAAAAAAAAAAAGCAGGTGTACTGGCCTTTTTAACTCTTGGGAACAGAACTGATCTTGGGAACTGATGTATTTGAGTACTATGTGTACGTTCAGACACAATAAAGCTTCCGGCTGGGACACGTCCGTCTTTAAAGGGTGTGATATGTGATCCCGAGAGCATCAGATTATTCATATATGCTCTGTGGAGAAGAGGCTGCACTGGTCTATCCTTCCAAATGTTCTGTAATCAGGAGAAATCAATAGGTTTCAGAGCACTTTGCCTCAGATTTATCTCCATCTCCTGACAGCTGCTGTGTCCGTCTGAAGGCCAGCTCAATGGCACCAGCCAATAGAGTCTCCAATCAGAGAGAGGGGGTGAAAAAGGGAAAGGAGAGCCAGGGAAAAGGGGGGAAAGCACTTGGATTACACTGGTCTCCTAGGCAACAGGCAATGGTGGAGTATATAAAGACTGTTTGATAGTCTTGGCAGAGAGATCTTTCATTCTCCCTAAGAAGCACGGGCCTCTGAAGATGCTATATTCCATTATAAGCAGTAAAGTTAATCCTATCAGTTCCTGAGCAAAACGAAAGACCTGCTATTATGAAGCACTCCCCCCTCCCCTCAACCCGACTGTCCGGAGTCCCCCCTTTTATGCTCACAACTTTAAACATGTGAAAAAAGAACAGTGGGGAAATATTCAACCCAAAAGCCAAGTTTTGGATCTATCTTTATACTTTATACTTTATATTGCCCATTAAACTCTGCAAAACTACAAAAAAACATCTACTTTCTTCTTTCTTTCGTATGACTGTTATACATTTTTCTAATCAGTGTTATAATAATATTTGAATCAAAACTACTATTCATTTTAAGTATTTAATATTTTATTTTATTAATATGAAAGTATTAAATATAATATGAATATTTTAAAATACTTACAAACTAATAA
>JAUMHP010000072.1:5172833-5189482 GCA_032361065.1 Enteromius trimaculatus | reverse complement strand
CATTATTTTGGATGTGATTAATCAAGAATAATTGTTTGACAATTGTTTGGCAGTGATATCACAGTCTCAATGGGAGGTTGCCATGTGATCTCTGCAGTTGCTAGGTTGTTGCTCAAGTCTCTGCTATCTTGTAGTATTTAAGCAATTAGAGATGTAATTGATGGCCCTTAAGTGTAAGTGGTACAGGACGAGTCATGCACCAAAGTTGAATTTGCTTGTTCAAATACCCAAAACCTTAAGTATGAGCATCAGACATAGGGGGAAAAAAGCATTGAGACTCCTAAAACTTAGACAAACAGACAGCAAGACATCTTGAGGACTGAATTGCTGAGGTTCTCCTGTGTATCAGGTACCTTAAGCTCTGCCAAAGGGCTCTTTAAGACCAGACAATTGACAAAAGACACAGATTTCCATAATCAGATGGTAAAGATTTCTAACACACAGATTATCTCATTTAACAACACTTCTCACCCTGACAGACTTGTATTCAACACAGATTCAGACACACTGCTCTGTCGGTGAAAAGACCTAATGATGAAGCACTTATGGGGCTATATCTGTAACAGACTAACAGACAAGTCGAGCAATCTCTAAAATTGCTCAATTGTACAGCTCAAATGACAGCATTAGCTGCAATTATCCTTTCATCTGTTCAGTGTTAGTCTTGTTAAAAGCGGTAGTCCCAACACAGATCCTAAGTGCTAGCACAACTCTGCTAGGTTGTGCTTTTGACCACAAAATGTAATTTCTGTCACTGTTTGTTCTGCTCGACTTTCAATCTGTCGTGGAACACAAAACAGATTGCTTTTAAAATTGCACACTGTTCATTGTTCAAAAATAAACAATAATATTGTAAAATATTATTCAAAAAATATATTTTCTATTTTATTATATTTAAAAATGTAATTTATCGATGTGGTGACTATCTGACATTTCAGTAGCCATTTATTATTAATAGCAATACTAGAAACAATTGTGAAGCTTAATATTTTTGTGAAAACTGCCACACATTTTTTCTGGATACTGAATAGAATCGCATTTATTAAAAACACAAATATTTGTGTAACCTTTTAAATGTCTTTACTCTCCCTTTTGATCAATTGAACGCATCCTTACTGATGAAACATGTTGTCATGCTGTAGATTTTCTTACCACGTCCATAATGGTTCATGTCTATCTCCTTCTATTTAGTTTTATTAGTTCAGTACATTAAAACGGTCTAAATTATATGTTCATGAATCTGACTGATAATCATCATATCATATCACTTCAGAGGGCTTGAAATACAGCTCACAATGCTTTTTTATGATACTTTAGGAGATTTTGCATGCTTTTTGAACTTGTCTGTTCAGATCTTTTTAATTTCACCTTTTTGTTGAGGGTGAGTAAACCACGAGGAATTTTTCATGTTTTGGGTGAACTAATCCCTCAATCATGCATTCCTTTTGCAGGATGCAATGTGCTAATAAGGGTCTCTTTACAACCATTAGAGGAAATATAAAACAGCGTAAAAACCAACCAGTCAACTTTTTCATGTCATTTTAAATGACTGGTCAGTGAGTCATGAGTTAAGTAATGACAGAGCACGAACTGCTCTTTCATTTTCTCTTTCATCACAACCTACAATAACCATAAAAAACATTGACAGATCCATAATGTTCCCAAAGTTTCATCAAATGGTCTTATGAAGACCAGCCTTATCTTTGCTGCCAAAACTTTTGCTTGGAAGTCAATAAGCAAGACATTACGTTTTGCAGTTAAATCTCCATCCTGTACTCATTAATGATTTGCTGCTAATTTATTCACTCCTATGTCATCCAAGATGTTTATGTATTTCTTTCTTCAGCCAAAAAGGAATGGTTTAATTCTTTTTTTTGGAAAACGTATTTTTCTGTTGAATTGAAGTTTCAATGCAGCTTCAACAGGCTCCAAAATTAATGGTCATCCTCTAAAACAAAAATTAAAAATATACACTTTTTAACTTTGCACAAGCTCAATTTCACGGCACGCATTACATAGTCACATTGGAAAGGTTTGCAAAGCATTTTTTTTGCACCCTTAGATTCCAGATGTCCAGGTTATATCTCAGCCAAATATTGCCCTATCATAACAAATCATTCATTAGTGGTGATGTTGATGCATAAATTATGTATTTAAAAAAATTGACCCTTATAAATAAATAAAGAATAAATAAAACAACGCAACGAAATATACAGACAAAGAACTAACCACGTGAGACTTTTCCAATGTGACTACGTAATGCACAAAATTGTGGATGTACATCACAAAGCTAGTGCAAGACGAGCGTTGACAGGTTTCTTTTAGAAAGTGACAGATGGTTTCACAAGCAAAGACTCTTATTTCTGCCAGGGATTGTGTAGAAACGGCAATTTGGGCTTTCAACCTGTGTTGACGTTTACTATATAGAGAAAAATCCTGGGAGGTTTTCCTCAAAAATTTTTTTTTTTATATACCAGAAGGTGCTGACATCCTGGGAGTCAGCGCTCTGCTCGTGGTGTCAGCATCAGGATCCCAAAGGGACGGTCACGTAATCTTTGGTAATACTGCACAGCCTACAAAAAAGTCAGCCCTGTTGGTGACGTCAAAGGTAGGTTTGCGTGCAAATCTCCCGCAGCTTCCCTCGCAACCAACATCTGTCCACAGGGAGCACAACAGCTGGCCGGGGAACAAGTCAGTGAGCAGGCCAGCTTTATCTTACATCAACCTGGCTTTCATAGCGAGGGATAAACCATGTCACGCGGATCAGCGTTATCACCGTAAGCCCTCATGGTTCCATATATACGGGCACTGGAAAGCATGGATCAGAGAAAGATAAAGAGAGCGATATATATGACACATTTCTCTCTAAATAATTCAGCTTCAGAACTCAATCGAATGTCCGAGCAAACACCCAGAACATCACCATTACAGTACGGAAAACGCTGGAAATGCCAACGCAGGCTCTTCCATCCTGTGTTTCTTCAAAAATGACTCCACTGCTACCTGTTCAACTGCAACTCTTCTGTAATCTCGTCTTGTTGCCATGGAGATGACATCAACAATGGAACAGACCCATTAATCATCCCTCTATGTGTAAACGCCGATGCATGTGCCTGTGTGTGAAACAGGCTTTGTAAGGGACACAAGAGCTCCGGAGATCCACCCATATAACCACCACTCAGGTGCCAAGTTCAGATCCTGTGTTCACAACAGTGCCATGGAAACAAATGACAGGGTGTCATTTCTAGAGCGCTCACTCTTCACCAGTCAGTGCACATGCACGCATGAGACCTCTGAAGAGTTGCACTACTACAGTACGCCAGGTTTTCCTGCAAAAACATGCTTGAGATTTCACACAAGCAGCAATACCAAGGTCATGAGTTTGATTCCCAGGGAACGCATAAACCAGTCAAATACACCTCGAATGCATTGCAAGATGCTTTGGATGAAAGCACCTGCCAAATGCACTAAATATGAATTTAAATATTTATTAAAAAGCAGCTTTTATATGAAGTTACTTGCAGTTAAGTTCAAGTGTATATTTATCAATATTTTATATTCCCTGGGAATTGAACCTATGACCTTCAGCAAAGCAAAAAGATGAAAAAAATAAAATAAAATAAAATATTTGCAACTATTTAATAATTCTTGGAAAAGCAATATTATATCTTACATTATTTTTAAGCATATTATTTTATTAAAAAGATTTAACTGAGCAAATACACCTTGTTTATATACCAATACGGGTAATTTTAGGATGTACCAGATTCATATTTGTTAATGTTATTTGTTTGCTATAATTTAAGGTGCACTATTACCAGCCAGGGAAGATGAAGGAAAAGAGATTCGTTTCCTTGTGATTATTGAAGCAGTGAAAATGAACCTGTGTGAAAATGTACCCTACGCTATCTTTAAACCATTGTCTAGGTACATTTACTGTACGTGAACGTAGTTTACTGCCCCATGCAACACTAATTTTGTTGCCTTATTTGCACAGTTATCTGATTTGCATAATTCCTTTGTGAATCTGGTGCTAAAACAGTGCAGACAGCATGTGCAAATGACGCTAGCAGCGGGTGCAACTCATTCCCAATCCGTAAAAAGCAAAAACAACATTTTCTTGAGGTCTGGATCTCTTAATTTGATTCTCCTCTTGGCCGAAATTAATTATTCCTCCGCAAACCCCTGGGGATTGCGCATCTATCAAATGTTTGTTTATTCCGACTCTTATTTTGCTGGTTTAATTTGCCCCTTACTGTCTCATTATGTAGAGTGATGCATGACTGCATAGCAAATCCACAATGAATCTGAAATTAAAACAGACTTAAAATAGTCATCTCATTCATTAAGTAGGCCAATGAGGCTAGAGAAATTAAATCAAACAGCAAATGAACAGGCATACGGCTAATCATGACTTTGTGACCTTTTTTTTCTAAAAAGTATGAAATAAACAACTCTGGGAAACTTAGGATACAATGCTAAGCGGTAGAAGCTCTGCCAGTATAACTGTTGTCATGCAATGTTAGCGGTGTTTGCTAAGGTTGGCATCACTGATACTAAGGCTTGAGGATTTGAATAAACCCAAGTGGTTTGAGTAATGACCTGGCAGACGATAAAAGAACCTAAAAATTGTACCTTAAACACTGTAAGGAACTCTCACCCTGGCAACCACACACAACTTCATACAACTTCTGCTTATGCAAGTACTGTATCATCCAGCAACCACCTAGATCATGACCGATTCGGTTTTTTTCTCCAGTTTTGATTTTCATGGATTTGCATCATATTGACATTTTGCACAAGTAAAAAATTATCACGTAAACCACCCAATCATCATCCAGAAAAAAGGAATATTGTATGCCTTTTTCTATGTGAATAATAAAGAGGTTCAAACTTCCCTGATGTATTATGAGCCTCTGTGTAATAAAGAAAAAAAAAAAGAAACCTTTAATTCCAAAAAGCCCAGAGCTCAAACTTACACAGTTAATTTGAATAAAGAAAAACCAACTCGACACTGTGAATCTCAGCAAGGCACAAATAAATTTTGGATGGCAAAGCTGTTAAATAAAATTAGATGAGTGCATTAGAAGCAAACGCTAAAATGATATCTAGAGTCGAGTCTAGCATCACAGCGGTGGAAAAACAGCCCCAGTCCTTTGAGGAAAGGTTTTAAATTGAATTCTAACTCAATATTAAGCAATCCTAAACAAAGAACATGTGGATTGAATTCCTCAAGTTAAATATTTTGACCGGGTCAACCAAAGCTGACACTGCAACAGGAGAGAAAACACTCATTCTGCGGCGAAAATAACAGAAATGTTCTTATTACTGGGGCAGGAGTGAAGGGGTTAAATCGAGCAACAGTATACTAGCATCAGTGGATTAGCCATTCCCAGCCAGAACACTTTCTGACACACATACACACACAAACACATCAGTTTCTCTGTTGCTACAGCAACAGCTTACTTTCCATGTCAACGGCAAAGCTGTTTCTATGGAGACACATATACAGAAAAAATTCTTTGCTCCAGAGCCAGGGACCAGATGGCAGTGAACTGTAAGAGTCACATGGAATGGCTTTACTGTTCTGACTAACTTGCAGACACAAGCACACCATAAACACACACACACACACACACAGTATGCTCGCTCAACGCATTTACCAGCCTTGGACTAGAATCCGTCAATACTCAATGAGCATCTAATCTAATCTAGTCCCGATTCATAAGTTCTATCTCCTTATCAAACAATTATATGTTCTCTTACAGGAATCAACTCAATCAACATTTACTGATAATAAACTTGAGATATAACAAGTCACACACTTGAACACCGACACATTCTGCACAGTCCTGCAAAGCCTCTTTAAAATATGCAGTTACTGTAATTACACTTCAACTTAAAAAATACAGCGATGTTTTAAACAGGCCAAACCTATATTCTATTATAACGTTTAGTAACACGTTCCGTCAAGGTTAAATACTTAACATGTATTAATGCAGTGGATATTGTGAACTAACACTCAAAATGAAACACTGGTTTGCTTTATGAATCGGTTCGCTGCTGATCTGAACAGTCACTGCAAATGAACTATAATTCCCAGCAGCACCTGGCAAAGGAAATGTGTTATTGTCTTGTCTTGCAAATCTATAAGGCGTTTAATGCTATGCAAAAAACGTTCTGTTTAGCCAGTTTGTCAGAGCTGTTTTTTTAAAAGCAGCTATTTTCAGGCTACTGAAAAATGTTAAGCAAATGCTTGGTACAGCTAAAAAAAAAAGTGAAGTCGAATAAAAAGTATAAAAATGAAATGAAAACTAGAGCAAATTAAGGTCAGCACTTCCCGCTCTCCAATTAAAGATTGATGCGGAGCGGTTTTGGCATCCTTACCTGACTCCTGTCCTTGTCCACTTTCTTAAAACACTTATTGAGGGACAGATTGTGCCTGACTGAGTTCTTCCACCCCGTGGGGGCGTTGGCAAAGTAAGGGAAGTGTTCCAGGATCCAGTTGTATATGTCTTTAACTGGCAGTCTCTTGGAGGGGGCATCTTCTATGGCCATGAAGATGAGGCAGCTGAAGGAATAAGGGGGTTTGCAGTTCGGGTTCTGCTTGGCATCGTAAGGGAGGTCCGAATGGGCCGGGGAGGGCGGGGTGTCATCGTCCAAGTCCTGGACGGGGCTGACGCTCCTCAGCACGGGGTCCCCGAAACTGTTGAGCAGGTTTTTGCTCTCGTGGAGCCAGTTGAGGTTGGTGAGCTCCTCGTCCTCCATGCTGCCCTTCTCCAGTTTGATGGTGGGAAGAGCCAGGTCCATCTCCTCAGCCTCCTGCAGGGCGCACGTGATGGAGCTCGCCTGATAGAACTGGCTCAGGCCACTCGAGACGCTGACCCCGGAACTTTCCGGCTTCTTACTGGGAGGCATAACCGGACCCATTTAGACCAAGGCTCCTACGGAAGACACCAGAGAAAACACGATCACAATCACAAAAGGTGAAATTAAAATCAGGCTTCACACATGAGATATTTTTCAATCGAAGTGAACAAACTGACAAGTCTTGGAGGATGACTAAGATCACTTGATGTTCGGATCACTGCAGGAAGCCCCTTTTTTCCATCCGAGGGACAAAACATTCTCTGAGAGCACAAAAGAACGAGACTATGAGAACCATCCTACTCTGTCAATAGCAAGAATGCACGGCACGCAAGTCTGCTCTCGGAGATGATGGAACCGCTATCGAGCAACCGAAGACGCCTTTGCTGTAGTGTGAAATATTTCAAGTAAATGGGATACAATGCTCAAGGTCATCTACAAACGGTCTGCTCTGTTTTATTTTCTCTCAATTGCTCTTTTTATAGGTGCCATACACAGATATGTCAATACTAACATAATGTGACAAACAGAGATGTACTGTAACGTCTATTGATGATCATAGTGACCAAAATTATCACTGAGTACTGAGACGTTATAATTGATTAATAAATGAGTATGATGATACTCGAAATATGAAATGGTAATACTAATTGTGTGGAACATTTACCATGATTTATATTTAACTCATTATTTTTAAACATTACATTTGAATTACTATAATATTTTACAGTATAACAAAAAACGAAATCTGATTATTTGCCTTATTTAATATTCATGAGCTAAGTCTCTTATTTTAAGATGTCACCGCATCCAGCACAAATGACAGCCACAGTATTACTAATCTAAAAATTACTGACTATCTATTTCAACACACAAAGCCTTAAAGAACTGGTTGTGACGGAGGGGAAAGATATTATGGGGGCATGTCAATCACTGAATCAAATACTCTGAACATGACACCAGAAAAACAGTCTGCGACCTTCCCTGTGATCTGTCACAAAGATCAATTTATGTGGCGCTGTCTCTCCTGCCTCTCTCTATCTCGCGCGCTCAACACACCCGGTCCATCTGCAAAAGCAATTACTAGAAAGTCACCATCACACGTGATATTGCCGAAATTATTCTACGAAAACACATCGAAATCAAACTCTGCCTCCCCTTCTTCAAAGAGCAGATTATGTTTTTCTGAAACAAGGAGACCTCCGCTTTACACTGATTGTCATTCAGAAAAGAGAAATACTTAAAGATTATACTTCAGCGCTGCGGAGAGAGCGGCATATTGAAGTGGAACGAAATCGCCTCGCCATCCGCACATTGAAATGCAACGCGGACACTAAAATCATTCATGAAAAATCAATGTACTGCATCTTTCCAATGAGGAGCGCTCATCTCACTCAGCCTCCGATGGGGCGCTCCGGTCCCGTGAGCCGTTGCACAGGAAAATTATATTACAGCTGACAGTAAAGTAATTTAATTGCACTGTTGCCATGACAACGCTGGGCTCTGTTTAGGCCTAATTTGCTGGCAACTGCCAATTGTGTCCCGAGAGACCCGAAACATCATTCTTGACCATTATTTTCGACTTCAAAGAAAGTTTGTGCAAAATACTTCCGAGGATCACGCGATTCGGAAGAGCAATGATGTGCATTTTTGTCCCTAAGAATTTATTTTAGAGCTAAGTTTCCTGGCAGGTTAACACTTGCAAGCGAATGCGAAGTGATTTTGCGGTTTTACTTAAATATGAGAGGGTCACTTTGAACGTGCAACTTTTAGAAAAGCCTCAAAATCCAAACCTTCACACTGGCTATTAACTAAAGCTATTAAAAAAAAAAGAAAAACATGAATGCTGGGGCTCCCACTTGAGTGACACATTGTACTCGATTTTGCAGGTTCAGGTTTGTTTCGGAAAGATTGTGTTTCTCTGGCAAATAGCTGTAAATGTGCTCCAGTCGTGCGTCCAGATGACAGCAGAAAGCCAGATCACAGAGGGTGGGTTAAAGCTACAGATAATTAGGCATGATGCTCTGATCAGAGCCCAAATACCATCTGCCTGTCTAAATCAACATTTGTTTGGCAGCCTCATCATAAATCAGTGATTAAACACACGCATACACACAGTTTGCATTTAATATAGTCATATACAGTACATCTGCATATGCAAGTGACCGGCCGTTGGGCATGAATAAATTAACGTCCGCCCGTGTCTGCCATGCGTTAATATGCATAACGATATTCTATAATCGGCTATGTTCATTTACATGCCAGTATGAGTGACATAACAAAGACAGCACGATGACAAAGAACAGCACTTTGTTCCCTCATCACCCATCTTAACATCTGACTATTAACCACATGCACAAGTGCCAAGAGAGATCTTCTATTCAACACGCAGACGCGGACCGGCCTGGTATTACAAGCCAGGCGACTGCCAAACTGTCATTGTTTTGCTCGCTTGATTGGGAGAGCTGCGTTAAAACAAGCACGAAACTCATTTAAAGTGGGTGAAGAACAAGTAATGAGTCTATTCATGCTGGTAATAAATCGCTCACTGAGTCACTCAGCCACAAAAACAAGAAAAAGTTAACTTTATGTGCAACTTGACTTCTAATAAGTCACATCCACAACAAAACTCGATTTTGGTTAGAAGTCTGGAGCAAAATTCATTAGAGGTTGCCTAGGGTCAAGTCAAAATCTCCTCAGCCTTCTACTCTTTTCATGCAAACCCGGTGATGAATCAGATGTCAATGGGCTTTAAACGAGAGCAGAAGAGTTTGTTTTGTTGCTTGAGGGTGAAAGTATTAAAAACCGAATCACACTGTAGTAAATAATCCAATTTGAGAATACTTCAGCTTTACATCAAAACAATTGCCATCCGTCCCACAAGCCTCCCATTTCCTTACTCGCGTCACACTTAATATCAACCTGACATATAAATGGGCCTTTGAGAAAGTAAAAATAAACTCTGTACCTGCTCTGAGACTTCATTCATAAGCTTGGCGTAATCTTCTCTCAGCTCTTGTGACAAACACCTTCCTTCCCTCTAGACAGAAACACATTTATATGTAATCTCACACCACGATACCCATATTTCCGAGGTACTCCAAAGTACGTAATAGCTCTCTTTTGAGGGCATAAACACTCCACAGCCTACGTCAAAATCGCGGCAAGCCTTGACTCATCTGCTCAGTGTTTACCTGTAGGAATTCTCTCAAAGGGTGTCACCTGCAGAGGCTCCTCCTCCTCTGGAATCACATGTCATGCCCTACTAACCTAACTGGCGAAGCCCCGCCCCCGGCGCATCTGATTGGACACAGCCCCGTGAGCTCCTTCGAGCTGCAGAGACACGTTTCAGCGAAAACATAGACAAGAAATGTAATTTGCATGAGAAAAACAAACTTAGCTGGAGGACTTTTCTTAAAGGTGGTAATCCACATCCTCGACACTATAAAAACAAATCCAGTTTTAGTCTCGGCTCGAACAAAAAAAAGTCATGTGCTGTCAATACTCGAGGGATGAAGGAGAGGTGAAAGGTCACATTCTCTCTGCCACAGAGGCAGTAAATAGCTGCACTCAGGCTGTTTTTAAAGCGGCCTCTCTTATCACTCCACAACAGAGAAGTGGCAGGTAGAGATTTCATTCGGCTCAAAGCGAAAACCATGTCCAACTCAAAGCCTCGACTAAGCAGACACAAAACAACCACTCTGCGTTCAAATAGCCCCAATTACACAAGAAATAATCAAAGGACTTTAATCTTGGCATGAAAAAACATTACAAAAGTTGCAGCGAGTCTTTTCATCCCATTTGAAACTACAGCTTTTAATTACAGCTGGTCTGTGCAGCTCTCTGCTCACAGTATTGTTATGCCCAGAGCCAAGTATTGAGCAAGAGTTTCCACAGCTTAACAGGGTTATCATGGGTTAGCACTTGCAGAAATGATTTATAACCACTCTTTTGATTAATCTACCCTAGTGTATTTATTCAAAGTCAAGAAACCTTGTGCACAGACAGTCTGTGAACAACGAGATGCTGGTTCACACAAGTGAGTTGTCGGAGCATAAATTTCTTTTCATTCTTAACCAGGAATGTTTCATGTTTAATGCAAGTTAAGGATTGTTCAACAACATTCAGGACGATGTTTGACAAAATATGTAAACTTATAAAAACACGTTTTAAGACGCAGACAAGTCTTCTCTTCTTACCTGCCCAAGAGCAAAGCCTCATTCTACCGTCAGTGAGAGCAGACGATATCTTAAACTGTATCTAAACACATCTGGTATATTAATGAATGCCTGACTCAATGGAATGTTCTCTCCAGTGTTGTGGAAGCTTCTTTGAAACCATATCTTGCCAATCTACACTTTAAAGTAGCCACAGTACAGTTACAAGTTACTGACCACTTACAAAAAGAAATTCTGTTAGTAGCATTTCAAATTTCTAAAATAAAAGGTATGAAGAATGCGTTTGCATATTTAAAAACACTATATACAAAAAGAATGTTTTCTTTTTCATGTTTTTTTAAAACAATATTTTTTTTTACTACGTTTGTTTTCCTTAATACTTATTGAATATTATATTTTATGCTTTATAAAAAAGTATATTAAAAAAAATATTACATACAGAAATAATTCAATTATAAATACAAATAATTCAATTAGGTTATTTTTTTATTAAATATTTATTATTTATGTTAAAGTTGAAAACATACACATGAACAGCAACATTTGAATAAATAAATATATATATATATTTTATCAATTACAAAATAAAGACTTAAAATATTATTTAGATTCTCACTTTTTTTTTTTAATGTAAATTAATTTACAAAATCTCTTTACATTAATCAACTCGCTATTATGAATATTACGCTATTATTATTTTCCAGATTACTGACTTAACTCGCTTGGTGGTAGAACTACATGCAAATTACAATGTGATATTGAAAACAGTAATGCAGCTTTGTGGTCGCGCTACACTGCTACTAGTTACGAAAAAAGACTCTTGGAAAAGCTAGTATTTTGAAAACCACCAAGTGACTGTCATGCTACTGAAAAAAGCAGTTAAATCGTAGAATCCCTGTATTAACTTTGGATTGCTCCTTTCACTCCTACTAAGCCTTCCAGTTTGAAACCCTAACAAGGCTATTTACTAGAGCAAAAGTACGGTCGACAAGGAAGTAGCCACCATTTCAGTATATCTAAATGATCCCGTTCTAATTTAAGCACACAAAGCTGGATTTAAGATATGATATTCTAAAATTGTTTTATATCACAGCGCCCAAAAAGCAGATTACCATGAATGTTCTACCTAGTAGCCGAGAGCTCATTGAAGCAGAAACAAAGACCCGATAGTGTCAGAGGCTGCATATATTTTCCCCAAAGAGGTCATTAGGGTAAATTATCACTGTTCTGTGGAGATAGAAACTCCAATTCCTGCTCGTTTGAGCTCTGGCTGGGCTGCTGCCCGCGAGGAGAGCTTCAGTCAGGCTGCAGCGGCAACTGTGTCACCACACTTACTCCGAGGCACATGGGCGTCCGTTACCCTGGTAACCGGAGGACGGCTGGGACAGAGTGACAAGCTGTGTTAATTCTTTCACCCGTGAACCCCAGAGGAACGCCGCCATTTCTCTTCATTTCCATCGGAATCGGAGACCCCATTAAAACTGTCCGATTTCCAGCACATCTCGGCTTATTACCACCATGGCTTTATTCTTTTTTTTTCTTTCAGATTTCCTTATTGGATACATCAGAGGCAAAGAGAGGTACAAATTGAACAAGAGCTTTGAATAAATGCTGTAATGGATCTCCATACAAGTAGAAAGCTGTGTTCAGCCGTGGAGTTATATCCATAATGTAATCATGCCTAATGGATCTCAATACATCTACCAACCCCCTCATGAAGCAATGCAGCCTGCACCATGACCATTCTGACAGCAGCGTGAAGAACTCAGGTCAGCCTCGCTATAATCAGCACTGGACTTTTCTATGGGCTTAGATCACAATCCTGTGGCATACTGGATACCCAGGCAGTGAGACAGCTAGTTTGCAGTTAGTAGTTAGTAGCAATCAAATTTCTAAAACAGCATTTTTTGGTTTAGTTTTGTAGTGCATTTCATAAAAGATATACAATTATTATTTTTAAATAATAAGAATAAGAATAAGAATACAATACAATATTATTTATATATATATATATTACTTTTGTACTTATATTTGTGTGTAAAATATATCAACATTTGAAGAAAATATACATTATAATAATAATAATATTGTATTATTTATGTATATATACATATATATACATACATACAGTATGTGTGTGTGTGTAAATGTTATATATATTAATATTAAAACAGTATATTATGTAAATTCTATACTTTTTTGAATGTTTGTATATAATAATGTGTATTGTTAGTTCATAATGTATTTTAGAACAGATTGCTTTATGCATTTCACACATTTAAAATAGTTTTTTTAATAATCGTATACATATTTTTGTGCTTTTGAGTGTATGTGTGCATAATATATATAAAAAAATACAGTATATAATATAAAAAAATAAACAAGAAAATTTAAAGAAAATACACATATATATGAAGAGTTTATTTGCAAAAAAAAAAAAAAAGAGTTTATTTTAATAGTTTTAATAGTATTTTTTCTAGTTATAACCTAGTAAAATTATAAAAAAACAACAATAACTGCAGTTTGATTGAGATTAACTACAATGCGCAATGAAAAAAAAATCTGAGAATTTTAAAAATTGTTTGCAAATGAAGTCTTCATATATGCACACACACACACACACACATATATATATATAGCCTATATCGGCACCAACAACATCAGCAACTGAAAAACCCATGCAGGGCAAATGATTTAAGCTTCTACTTGGAATTAAACCACAGCCCTCTCTGACAGCAGTTACGATCCTCAACCATTAAGCAACCACCACCCAGGACAGGCCTGCTTGGGCCCGGAGGGGACAAACAGTGATAAAATCAGAACGGCTGCAGCTCCCAACCCGGCAGAGATGAACCGCATTCGACAGAGCTGCTATGTTGATGCATATGACCCACCACACCACAGAGCCCCATTTTTATCACACCGCAAATCAAATGGACCCAGAGCTTTTAAACCACGTGGACACACACAGACACACACCTTGACATTCAAATTCCCTCAGAATTCTCCTCCCATAGGTTTCTATCTTCTCGGCGGTGCTTGCCAGGCGGCGAGATTGCGCAGCGGTCGAGCTGGGCTGAGGTTTAACATTTCACAGAAGGTCAGTGAGCATAGTGTGATTTGAAATCCAGCAGCTTTATCTCTATTGTAGAAACCGGCCATCTCCCCATGAATGCCACTGCCCTGCTGGGGCTCAGCTAATACAGCAAAGCATCCAGGCATGAGAGTACAGGCTAATCTAATCCCAATGACAGAGGCGCGAGCAGAGAAAAATGTCCGCACAACCCTCCAACACATGTACAGGCATATCTCGACAGGAAACAGGGGAGGATGATGGGTAACTGTATCCTAGTCACCAGGCTCAACCTGGGGCTGCGGTATGATAGAGTAAGTCCCTGTTGTTGCGAGCGTCGGCTCAGGGCCTGCGGAGAAAACCCGCGAGACAGGAAATTGAATTTGCCAGTGTATCGGTGACAAGGGAAACCCAGTTAGCAGCTGAGTCCAAGGATGCAGGGCCTCGAGGGGAAAGGGCACTTAATGAAAATTAAGACGCTGCTCACCCAAACCACTCAATTCGGCTGATCAGCAGGCCACAATCGGATAAAAACTTTAAAAAGACCTACAAAAAATACTAAAGGTTAGTGTTACTAGACTATACTTTTTTTAAGGAAAGCTAGAAATTAAAACATTTATATGGGAAAAAAAAACTTCAAGAAGTTAAAAAAACAGCACATACTGACAAATGAGGGACCAAAACTTTTACCACTCTAACGCATTATTGAACAAAACGTCTTGCTAGAATATTCATGCAGTCAGTTATCTGAATAAAATAAAATACAATTAAATTAAATAAAAAAAAACAAGAAAATAAATATGTATTATTGTATCAATCATGCTAATAATAATTAAAATAAATACATTTAGTTAGTAACATTAATTTGATAACTTTTAAAACCTTATAAACTATTTACATTCATTATTATCTTACTCTATTATTTATATTTGTTCTAATGCATCATTTTTACTTATTTTTAGTGAATAAATGATTCAATTTGCCTAATAAAATAATAGAAATTTAATCTTGAATTTTAAATTAATCTTAACATTTAAATAAAAAGTTTCAAGCTCAATAGAATATTCACAACATATATTAATTGCTTTCCTTTTTATTTCTACCATACCTGTATGACTATCACTTTTGTCACCTTACCTTTTACACAGTCACCTCTGATAACAGCTGCTCTTAATTGCAGAAATGAGGCAAGAAAAAAAAATCTGTGAAGCAGCTTTGACACTCCACGTACTGTAATGTGAAAAACAATATAGATATACATTTTAATTCAACTGCACTGAATATTCTAATACTGTACAATTACAGTATTCACAACTGAAATGCTGTAGTACCACAACAACCTTACTATACCAAAAAAAATATGGTTCTTTGCTAAAGCCAAAATGCTGCTATGAACCACTGAAGAGCCTTCATTTTTAAGAGGGTATGTGCTGGCGGGGGAAAGGAAACTTCTTCCTGTTCACTCAGGCCGCTCTAACAGGCTTCTAATGAAGGTGCGCCTCATGGGAACTCTTCAGTTGTAGTTTTTCTTTCTTTATTTTTCTTCAATCCCAAAAGGAATGAGGGATCAGAGTATGGCTGCTTTAGGTTTAATAGGCGTGTTAAACGGGCACAAACTGTCTCGCTGCACAACGCATTTCATTAGTAAACAGCACTCAAGACGGCAGTGCCATTCGGCACAATAACACGTAACAATGCAATTAATGGTGTTACATGCGGGAGGGGCCGCGGTCTCGGGTGCACTGGGAAGATTATAATTGTTCCAGTCTGACTACCTCTGGGAGCCTGCAGCGGGAGCATTTATTACCAGATCGAGAGAGCGAGAGAGAGAGAACAGTAGCTATACTGTACACCATAAACAGAAACATTAGCACCCTTCTAAACTGTACTGAGCTGCCTCAATGTATACTGCCTTTCAAGCCTGCATCCTAACTATCAAGAAAAAATGAAAGCAAAAAAATAAAAATACCACTCCTCACAGATCCTCGTGGAAGGCTCAACAATGGTTTTATTTCTATAGGGTTTGGCTGACTAATGCGAATGGCCTGGGTCACATTCAGGTCAATGATATATCATCAACTAAAACCTACACTATTTAAAATATTATTTTATTTTACATTTATTTTAGGTAAAAAAAAAAGTCAATAATAATAAAAAATAATTAATTGTTGCTTTTTCAATTAATTGCAATTTTATGCTGAAGTAATACTAATAAAAATAAAAATTTAATTATTATCTTTTTTACGCAACTTAAAAACAATTAAAAAAAATATATATATATATATATATTTTTATGACCGTATAAAATATAAACTAAAATATGAAATATAAAAGCTAAATATCACATTACAAAATATAAAACAATATATGGGTCAAAGACGAAGAAGGGTTTATCCATAAAAAATAAATATATATATATTTTTTTGTAATACTTTCCTGTTTAAATTAATTGCAATTTCTTAAGCCAAAAATACATATCACACATTTTCCCCTGATTTACTGAATTTACCCACTAAATTGTCATTCATTGA
>JAUMHP010000072.1:5150333-5167833 GCA_032361065.1 Enteromius trimaculatus | reverse complement strand
CTGCCTCACTCATACACACATCAGCGGGAGCTGAGTTTGATCAGTGGCAGGCGCACACTTCCTTAAAGGCTGCCTAATCTGAGGGAGTCAGGTGTTTGTACCTTCTGCCAAAGCTTTGGCGGAAAAGTGGAGCCGCGCGATCTGACAATGCTCCTCTGACACAGTCGCCTAGCAACGGCGAAGCCTGGGGTCTCAAGCTGATGGTCTCAAGCAGGATTTATCATCTCTGACGACTTTTATTTGATCTAGACAGATTAACGGGCCCTGCGAGGAGCGGAGGACACACAGGCGTATAAACCCCCCCCTCCATAAACACATATTCCAGCATAAACAGCAGGCGCGGATAACAGATGTAGAATGTGTCGCTGGCAAGAGAAGACAGGGAAGCGAGAGTTACCTTTCCTAAGATCTCTCTTTCCTTGCTCCGCAGGCTGAGAGATCTTATACATTCGGCGGTCGCCTTTTTCTGCCAAGTGCGGCTGATTTTGAGGAGATGAGAGCTCTGGTCTTGGCGTGGTGTGATGAGCTGTTGGGAGACTAATTGCAGAGTGTAATCTGCTCTGATTAGCGGGAGAGGAGCGGGCAGGTGTGAGCACACACACATCGGCTCAGGCCGACGCAGCTGCAGCCTGACCGCGTGCCAGATAAACAAAAGGCATGAGGCCGAGGCCGCGATAACACGCGTGCAAGCGCACAGCCTCCGTCGCTATCCTCTGCTAATTAACCACCAACACACCTATCACACTTAACCGCCTGCCATATGTTTACATCCAGATGAGTTTTCATCTCAGCTACCTTCCCAGGAGCGCAGTTCACATCCAATTCTAAAGCGGCAGTGACAAACTATTTAGGAGCACGCACGGGATGCAGGCAGCGCATACATCTTGTTTAGATTTCTGTAGCGTTGTCCTGGGCTAGGAAAGGCGCAGGAAAACACATGCTGTGCTTGAGTCAGCAGGATCCGGGGCTGGCGCATTAAGTTATCACGCCTCGCTATCCCTGCCCACAGCTGACACAGGCAATTAGAGCTGAGGTTAATATCGCGCAGCCACGGACCAAAAAATGCATATCTTCCGATCCCATCTCTCTGAAGAAAGAAGGCCGGGTCCTTGCCAGAATTAGTGCAGGGGCAGCACACGCCACGGCAGGGAGAATATTATACGGCCTTGGCGTAACCTTGAAGTTCAACGGCTTGGTTCAAATACCAGGGTCGGAAACGGATTGTGGGCATAACGCCACCAAAATGAACAAATTTTAAGATAAGGGGCAAAAAAAATGCCCCTCTGCAGTTCTATTATGATAGAGTCGATAGTGTTGATTGCAGCGTTGCATTTACAGTAGGCTGTGGCATTACACATTTCATCAGATTTCTTTTTGTGCATTTTTTATTTTTTATTATAACATAACCAAATACTGCAGTTTCTTATGAATGCAATAGCCAGTCACCAGTGAAAACGCTGGAGTTTTGTTTAGCACATGTACAAACAGCAAAAGTCCAAGTAAGAACTTAATTTTGTATTTTATTGATTAACGTCTGTAGTATTCTGACTGAATGAAGTACCCAGTTAAAATTAATTATTTGACATAAAAGACAACAGACAGAAGGAAAAAAAATGCCACTGGAAATCGTCTCAATATCAGTTCATTTCTGCCCGTTCTACACACAATCATCTAACCAAGAGTCTTAACCTTCTAGAGCAGGGTGAAGGGTATAAACTGAAAGGAGATGTGTCGGCAATGTTTACTGTGCTCCGGTTCACTTAATCTCTGTGTCAGATGACAATTTATACATGTCATTCCATTACCACACCATAAACTGTCCCCAGTGAAACGCTGCCCTGCTAATCAGCTCCCTCGCAAACAGAATTAGATTTCCAATTGAATTTGTTTCGGCATGGAAAAATATGACAAACCGCTAGGACAATGCAGCCCGATGCCCGTGGAAGGCCGGTTTTCTTTTGATAATCGAGTTAAAACACAACATAGCATGAGGGAACGCTTTCACGTAGTGCTCTGGCGTGGAAAGTGTTTGCAGAGAGAGGAACGAATCTACATTCCAAACAGACAATGGCTGGCCAGAGGTCCGTCTCTTTATTTTCCCTTCGGCGTGTGTTGTCGAGGCATCTGAAGACCTGTGGCTCTTTCACTTATCTTTAGCAAACACTGGCGGAGGCTGACTGTCACAAGCCCAAAGTTTGTTCTTGTTGATAATGTCATGGCAACACAGGGAACGAGAAAACTGCACTCCAGCTGGGATGGTGGCAAACACGCTAAAAGCACACTAAAAAGACTTCAGAGACGTTTTTGTGTTGCTACCAAAAACACGAGAACGAGGAGCCAGCGATCTGGAAGGCAATCATCACTTTAGAATCAACTACGCCACATCACAGCACATTTTCGAGTGAAAAAAAGGTATTCAACTATTTTAAAATAACATATTATATATAAGATAGTTTTTGGTTTGAATTTCATGACTTTGTTAGAAGCACAAAAATGTCTCTTGCTTATTTGTTGTTATTTAATGTCAGTAAAATACATTACCCCCCCCCAACGATTTCTCCAAAAATAGTTTTTAACATCAAAATGCTTAATCGTAGATTAAAAAAAATAACTAATAAAAAAACACAAATTCTTTTGCTCATGTATAACTCACTCAAAAAGTTCTAACAAAAGTGCTACATCTTAAATGCTCCTTCAGCCATATTTTCACAGAAACCACAACTTCCAGCGGACAAGGCATCTGTATGCAAGACGAAGCACATTTCTTCAAGATCTGTGGAAGAGATCGTGAGAGAAAAGCTGTCTAGGGTCATTTGTAGGGTTTCAAAGTCACTCTGCCCTCTGACAGAGAGCGTTTGACAGGTGCTGCCGAGGCAAAGCTTGCCGCAGGAGAGAGAAATGATACCGTCCTGATTAGATCGTCCACCTTAGGGAAGGTGCTGATGCACAGAAATTCTAAAAGAGAGGAAGAGGAGGACGAGGGTGGTGGGTAGGTGGGAGGGATTGGAGAAAGACGAACCAGAAGTGCAAAACAGAAGAGCTGTCAAATGTGCAACGTTTCTTCCCCCCATGTCACACTGTCCCTCCTCTAGTGTGGTCTGGTGCGTTACCCCCAGCGGAGACGTCTCAGTGCGGTGTGTCAGTCAACAGAACACAAAACTGTCAGGGCTCCACGCCGACCTGCCAGCCCATGTTACTACCACATCAAAAAAAAAATTAAAAAAATCAGACGTTTGAGAAAATAAAGCACTCTTGCGTAATCCACCGAAACCGAAATTCGCACTTGTTAACCGGGAATGGCTCCCAGAGCACTCCAAGCCCTCTGCCAATCAAGAACCGATCCTCATCTGGCATTTTATTAAACTCAAACAAGCATTACAATGCACTGGCTCACACGAAAGCGGAGTAATTCGAGGGGTTAGGCTCATCAGCGCTGGTCGCTTCTCTAAAGTCATTAATGAGGGCTCAGGCCAGGCTCAGGGCTTTCCACGAGTCACTAACACTCCTACAACCCCTCTTCATTTGATGAGCTCGTTCATAAAGCCTGAGGAGCCAGGACGCTGCTTTAGAAACGCTCCCTTTTTCCAGGCTAAATGAACAGTTATTGAGTGAAAACAGGTCAAGTGGACTGGGGGCACACTGCTAAGTAAAGCTAAAGAGAAAAGTGTTATAGCGGGGGGAAGAAAAGAGCAGAGCGGAGTACGTAAGCGTGAAAGCAGAGGCGGACTGGCTGTTGCTCGGCATCTATGGGAAGTGGTGGCAGCACAGAACGAGGTGATTTGCACATTAAAAGCAGCAAATGTAGCGCAGCTTTGAGGAAGCCACCAGCAAAGAATTTACACTCTCTAAATAAATAAAGCAAGTTGACAAAAACCCTCAACGTTCAGCGTGATAAAACACTTTCGCTTGAGTAGTAAATCGATGCAGAGTCAGTGCCTGGTTGTCAACAATGTTTTGAATGTGTTTTGACACTGAGAGGTGACAGTCATTCACTGAAGACACATTCTGCCTTGGGCTTGTGATTGGGCACAGGATGCGTGTGTGTGTGTGTGTGTGTTTGTGCGTGTGACGAATAGAGAGAATGATACAAACCATAGCGCGCTGAAAATGAAGCTGAGAGCCACCCCGCTGCACAAGAGCCCCGTAAAATACAGTTGTTTATATGCTCGACAGCAGGGCTGTGCCCTCCCTGACAGAACAAAAATGAAAGCAATATCAATGAAATATGACACTGATGATAGATCGGGAGAGGAGATGGAAATGACTTGATTCTCCCGAGTTTTCCGAATGAGATCCGGCCTGCGCGGATGTGTTCAAGCTGAACTCTGAGATGGCTCGCACTTGTCAGGTTTCTCAAACAATCAGGGCATCAGCTCCGGTGGGAGTTGTCTGAAATGAGCAGAAAACTCAGCAGGTTTGTATGAAGCCCACGGCGGAAGTGCGGTACTGTTAATAAACCGCCTCTGAAAGCTACGGCTCGAGCCGAAAACCACTTACTCCAACTACATAAAACGCTGCCGACTGTTCCAATCAGCAAAACTCTGCATTTTCTCTGAAAGCTGACTCCTACATGAACTGTATGTTTATCTGTGTTTGAGGAAGCAAGTGTCCCTATGTCCTTGGGCAAACAACCCTCGCTGTAAGCAGGAATAGACTGCGTCCACTAGCTGTATAGACGGAGTTCTGAATGCCCTTGTTGCCTGCAGAACAGAGGACAATAGGATCAGTTTGAACAATGCAAGCCCTCTTAACAACACTGATCCACTAGCCCCAGAACCACAGTTCGTCTTCACTATGATCACACCACACACACACACATGTTGGTTTTTTAGATTTATGGGGACTCTCCATAGGTGTAATGGCTTTTGTACTGTACAAACTGTATTGCCCTACACTGACCCTACACCTAAACCCCTTAGATTACAAAAAAAAAACACCATTTATTATGTTTTTTAAGCCTTTTGAATTACAGGGACACTGAAAATGTCATCATAAAACACCTACATATTGTAATACCTGTGTCATACCAATGTCATTATACAAATTTGTGTCCTCATAAACCACATAAACTCACACACACAAAGCCACCAGAGCTTCAATACACAGGAAACCGCCTGACTTCTTCTCACTTTAAACCATTAATAATTCAAGTGTTGAATTGTAGAAGAATCAAATCTTTTCTAGAACGAAATTTGACATGTCAGTTGATTTGTAAACAAGGAACAGTGATATATTTTATTTATAAGTGTGACAGATTTTAGACCAGAATATCATGCATTGCATTTGTATATATAGTGGTGACCAACATTTTTAGAACAATAGTATTTTCACATTCATTTTGCTATTAACAGTAATAATCCAGGGAGATTTTTGTTTGCACAAGGAGTCTGACAACTGCCAGTGCTCCACAGAGAGATCTGATCTGATCATTATCCAGTCTGTCTGGAATGACATGAAGAAACAGAACAAACTGAGACGGACTCAATCCAGAAGAACCGTGGCAACGTCTCCAAGATGATTGATGTATGATGCAAGATGTGTGTGTCTGTGTCTATAAATCAACGTCTTTTGTTTAATCATACAGCAGGCATAAGATGAATGTCACTTAATATCTTTAATACCTACTTAAAAATACCTACTCTTTCTCCTTAAAGCCACACAATTTGATTCATGTCTGTAGCGCAAACATTGTGGAAGTTACACACTAAAAGTTAATACTAGGGATTTGAACATACCCCTAGCATTAATTATAAGCTATAAAAACTGTGAAGTGTTCACAAACTCGCAGTTTTAAAACGTTTTAAACATTGCGTAAAACAATAACACTCAGTAAGCCACAGTAAAGAGCCGCTGCAGTCAGTGAGCAGTTTGGGGCACAATCCTCCATTGTGCCTGCAGCACAGAGCCTTTTGACCCAGGTGTGAACTTGAGTGTCAGTGCCATTCTAGAGTCTGTTATTATTTGATCGGCAGCGGTCGGCTGGGGACATAATTCCAGTGCATTGGAGAGCCGGTCGTGCACTCACACTGGACCTAAGTGGCCAGCCATTTCGGCAGCAGCTACACTTCTCATTTTTCTCTGCTGGAAACCCAAGTGTTTACATCAAATTTACAGTTATATTTTCTCTCTTGTGCCGCCAGAGAGGCACTAAAAATAAGGAGAGACTGTGCAAAAAGCAAACAAAACCAAGAGAAAAGGTGGTCTAGAAGGGGATGGAGTTAATTTTAGATTAAAACGAGACAAGTGTGAGATTCAAAACATCTTTGTAGCTCACTCATTTTTAGCCAGAGCGCAGCAAGCGGTAAACGTTGCTTCCCAGAGGTACTGCTGCCAAGGGTCTATCATTCATTAGGCTGCCACCATCATCACATGCATTCCAGACACTTAATCACTAGGATAGAGATAAAATAAAAAGCTTGAAGGTCACCAGGGGGAGAGAGCGATAGAGGGGAGATAGCAAAGAGGGGTGAAGATGTATGGCCTCATTTTGATTGAGGACGTGACGCTTTCAGTCACACACGACAGAACACCCGATGAGGAGATGCGTTTTGACTGGAGACCTTTATCACAGACTCCAACAGTTTGCCGAGCTACACATCACAAGGAAACGGCCCTGGAGAATTCAGCCGCAAATCGCAAGCGAAAACATTTAATAGGACTATCTGAGTCTACCCTCTTCCGTATTCACTTTACGCTCTAGAAGTCGCGCGACAGAAGAGCGCTGAGCGAAACTCCGAATCTGAAGCATCATGCATATTTCCCGTTCTTTCCCATCAGGTGTTTTTTTGTTTTTTTTGCCTGTCTACTTCTCTGATGTTTTGACATATTTCTCTGCCTTGTCGAGCGCTCGTCTCCTATTTGCCGTGCTGTTTAATGTTCATGAGGGGCGGTGCAAAACTCGGCCCGTTGACAACCCACTGGCTGTTGTTACAAGATCTCAGACAGACAAAGAAGACGAGGTGCACCGCTGAGGAGCCCCACACTCCACTGCCTCAAAATAAAAAGCGCCTTGACCTCCTCGGCAGCCAGCTTCACCTCTCAACTGTGACGGACGGACGGCGCCCCGGTCTCGTCCCGCGGCCCAGCGTGCTTGAATAATGCCAGCTCTATGCACGCCCCGGGCCAACAGCCACCCACCATACTGGGAAACTTCTGATGCTTAATCTCCTGAAATGCAAATGCGCCAAATGAGAGATGGGGTCTCGAAGCAGAGCCTGCCATGCTGCAAGTGTAAACGGACACGGTTAAAACCTTCTCTAAGACCAGCTCAGACTGCACCAACAACCAAATCTAAACTATAATATTCACTTTCCGGGTAGGAATTTGTAGGGCATTTGAATTTGAAAGGGTGTACGTTGGGGCATACAGTTTTGCTCGAGGATATTGGATCTTTCAAGAGGCTTTGTTCATATGCCGTGATGACAACGGCGAAGGGCACCAACTGAGGAGCAATTGTCAAGGCAACACGTATCGAATTTCACAAAAAAAGTTCCGAGCAAAGCAATTTCCCTCCCCTCTCCAAACCTCCCGCCGAAGACGAAACAAGCGATCCACGACACATCCTCTTACTTTAAAGAAAACAAGCGGCTGACACATTTCCTGCCAACAGGCCCTTTCCTCAGATAACACAAGACTCCCGTCAACAGGAAGCCCTTTCACCGGCGGCTCTGCCTCCCTTCGGCACGTCACACACAAAACAGCTCGTCAACCCCAGCCCCCACAGCCTCCCCTCCAACTGTTGAGGAAAACTTGCAGAAGATGCTTGCTAAAAACAGTCTGCAAGGAACCAGACTTAAAAGTGTGGGCTGCAGCCTCGAGTCCTTCAAATGCTCTTGGTCTGAGAGGCAGCGTTTTAACAGCCTCAACAATACTCCTGAAATCAATTAACGTGCAGCCGGTGGTATCAACATTACACAGAGCCTGCCATTACATCAGATCCCACAAATAGCTCTGGCCAGACGGACGGACACCGTTACGGTCTGTGCAAACCACGGGGAAAGGGTGCGCACAAAAGCACAAACATGCCCTCTAGGCATGGGTCAATGCTTTAGATTTGTTAAAAGCCTCCAGTTCTAGTGCGCTCACCAGAAGTTTTCACGAGTGAGTGCACGAGTGCAGTAACGACGTATAAAGGATTTGAGGAAAGTTTGAAAAAATGCAAAGCAGAACTCACGTTAAGTGCAGAGTGCATGAGAGAAGAGCGGTGAGAGAAGAAAACCTGAGGCAACCTTCATAAGGCAGGGGTTGTACTGTTTGAGCAGCTGCTAATAGGAGAACTGGCAGAAGAGAGAGTGAGAGAGAGAGAGAGACGCTTTCTGCAGGCTGCTGTGATGACATGCAGGCTTTTTTCCTTTTTTTTTTTTAGTAAGGGGGCTTATCTTTGTCTCTATGGTAACTGTGTCTCTGGGTGGTTATTAGAAACCCTGAACTTCCTGTGCATCTGCAGGATCAGCCAATCACGCGCCGTGTTTTCATAGGCGGAGATAGCTCGTGCTATAGGCAGTGAAGAGCGGCCACATGAGGGGGCCATGGAAACAGAGGGTCAGGGAAAACTTACAGCAGGGCACACCGGTTTGCATAAAACAGCCCCAAACTGTCTTCACTGCACTCTACGTATTTATAGAAACATCTAGTGACTAAAGTAGGTTATAAATCCTAGAGCTCATTTTTTCCAGCAAAACACCACGCCACAAGCTTTTTTCCAAATAGGACAAATGCCATCAAGGTATTTCAGTATTTTTCAGGACGAAAATGGAAACTCTTGTGGAAAACACAAGCTCAGCATCTCGGATTCCCAGAAAGAACTTGCTATAGCACTGTGGTAAAGAGACTTGCAGACAGACAACCACAGAAAGCTCAGAGCTCAGCAGAACGGCCGGAGTTACCAACAGAGTTCAGCTCTAATGACAATAAATCCACAGAATGTGCTGTGTACCAACACGCTTTAACAGCAGACTGTGAATGAGCAAGAACTCAATGCTCGTGAATGCAAATGAACAGAGAGCATGCAGGATTACAGTTGCATGGCAAAAAGCTGACACGGAGCGTGCATCTAGGAAAGGACTTTCAGCTGTTGTGCACAGAAAAGACAGCTGAGCTGAGAACTGACACTTCAAACTATCAGATTACAATTGGAACGCTTCATTTTCCCAGCGGAAACTAGAATTGAGCCAAAAGTAAAAAGCAATATATGCCTGTTTATCCTTGCAGACAGGAATTGGGAACACACTTGGTGTGTTTATAAGGACACGCTACACACACACATACACACAAGCGCTCACTGCATAGTTTCCCAGTAGTCTCTCTGTCTCCTCGGTTTAACCGGGTGAATCGTTTAGAGCGATGTGGCTCACCTCTTCTCTGCGCTGACTTGTTTTCCACCCGGCGAGCACATTCAAACTTCACTCGGTGGCTGCTTTATTTAACACCGCGTTTGTTGACAAGTCTCGGAGCAAAGTTCCCCACGCAGAACCCTGGGTGCTGAACTCGAGAACATCAAATACAAACAATGCCGACCAGAACAGAGTGCCCTACCCCCTGAGGGCGAGATGTTTCTTCATCTGCACCAAGAAAAACATGAAGAGGTCTACTAGGACAGCGAGGGAACGACCCCCGAGGCACAGCTCAGCAAGGGACGGTCTAGACCTCTTCCAGCACTGTTTACAGCTGCAGCGACTTCCACTCCTCGGTGACAGGAGCGTGCCCTCTTTCCTGTCTCTGCTGTCACAATATCTCATCCGGCGTAAGTAGCACATGTCCCACACGTAACTAGACTCACCAGCCAGGAGCTCCCAGCAGCGTCTATATGCCTGCGAACGCTCTCACACGCTGGCTGACTCCTGACAAAACAGAAAGCCCTGATAGATTACAGCAAGAATGATCAATCACACACAAACCTTTTAATCCAGATCGTCCTCTGATTGGCTGCCTCCGCATGAGCTCCAGATTTTTAAATCCGACTGGTTAATCCCTCCATTTCTCTCAGATTCAGTATTTCAGCAGTGACCACAGTGGGCTCTAACATTCACTTGGCTTTTTTTCTCTCCCTCCCTCTTTCTCTCTCTCTCTCTGCACTCTGTTCTGAGACCGCTCACTGAGCTCTGGAACTAAGGGAGCCTGATGAGGAGGGAAGAGACTGGCTGGGTCCTAGTGTCTCTAGTGTTAACTGAAAGAATGCCATTGTTTCATGTGTAACCTAGGGCTACACTCTACAGACGGCTGATAAGTCCTGCGCTGTGCCAGATCCACTGCTGAGGTATTTGTAGATGGACAGAGAGCTGTTTGATATCCATTACCTGGAAAACAATACAATAGTTAGAAGGTCATTTACAAACTGATCTAATGAAAAAAAGAAATTATTTTCTTACTCAGTACGCTTATGTTGTCTGCAACGTAAATATCTGAACATACCTGAAAAATATCTTAAACGGAATGTTTTTTTGCAAAATAGCATAAGATTTCAAATCCTGTATTAGAGAAATTATAGCAAAACTCCAAAGTTTTGGTAATAACACCCAAAACATTTTTTTTCTTCCTAAAGAAAACACTTTATATATATTTTTTTATTTTATTTTAAGTAAATATATCTTGTTTTATCGGTCATGAGATGTTTTTACTGTATATTATAATGATGATATTGAAGTTTGTTTTGGGTTTTTTCAGAGGTCATAGCAACTCTGATATAATAATGACCTCCTTTCAGCATTTTTCCTGTTTGCTTAACTTATTATTCAGGCAGAATATTTACACTGGTGCTTTGCATACTTGTAACTTGCGTGCAACATTACTAGTCTCCTGAAGAAATACAGTACGATAGGGGAAAGTGGTTATTCACTGATAAGATTTCATTGTGACATAAAATGTATCAGGTTTGACATCAATGACATGATTTGACCAATCGCAATGCAGCAAGTTCTAATAGAAGTAAAAGAAAATACTGTATGGTTTTTTAGCAAAAGAATGGTGCATATATTGTATTTCTCATAGTGCTGTTTAGAGTACAAATCCACTGGTGTGTAAAGAAAAGATCATCTTGAATAGCCTACCTAACATCTGTTACACATGAAGATGAGCTGATGAGAATATTTGTTTGAAATAGTAATAATCTCTAACCATGTACTGAGACTTTTTTTTTTTTTTTACCTCAAATTCAAAGCATGTCATAATCCATGACATCAGCAGCATCAAAATACACAAATCAATACCATTACCAAAAATGTCTTCCAAAAGGTCAAAACCCCTATTCTTATCTCCCTCTCTATCCTTAGAAAACACACTGAAAACAAAAGCCTCATTTTAGCTCTATCTTAATATTTAAACCCAAATCCTTTCCTGCACTCTGAAGTCTTTGCTGTTGGAAATGTGGCAGCAATGCTAAAACTATTATGTGCACGGACACTACAGCCAGGGCTATAAATATAAGCAACACATGGAGCGGCAGACTGCAAAACAGGGGGAAATTTGGGCTGCTTATATCTGTCAAGAGCTGCACGAATCAGGCCGCCGGCCATATGATCAGCCCGGGGGCTGAGTCCACCTCCTCAGCAGGGAGCTTTGTAACTGCGCTTCTCGTTTCTTTTTCAAAAAACAGATTGAGAGAGATGCTTGTGCGAAAAACGAAAAGTGTCTCCAATGAAACTTGGCCCTCATCTAAATAACAGTTGACTAATGTGCTCGCAATGCAAACTCAGTGGCTTACCGCAAACCTTGGGGGCCATGGTGATGCGGCCCTGGACACACGTGGATACATCATGCATCGGTGTTTCTTTTCGGGGGTGAAACAGCATCTGATGGGCATAGACTGTAATGTTATTTTAGCCAGTTTTTCTTCACTCAAATCCATATTTATCCATTTACGTGCAAATATATCTTTCCAGATTTAGTTTCAGCCAGTAGGGTATGCAAATTCTAACCAGTTAGTAAACAACTGCAAGCTTGATACATTGTTTTCCACGATTGTGATTTCTTTGCAAACACATTTATGTTGAATTTGCACAGCATTAAAAAGAAAAGCAACACAATGTAGTATCTCAATTGGTGTACGCAGAGTAAAATTGCTTTGTGTCTGTAGTTTAACCCTAATAAAGTTGGCTCATAATGGCTTGAGAGTCCGATGTTTGACAGTGTGTATATACGTGTACGGCTGAAGCACATCTCTACTATAACAAAAAGTATGTGCAAAGGAAAACAGATGCCCGTTTCCTTGACTGATGTGTCAAAAAACAGAGTTATTGGCTTTTATGTTATGTGAATGAAGCCAGACTTGTGAGCACGAGAGCTTTCCAAAACTGTACATTTTCAGATCAAGCAGTTAATCATGTTCAATAACGTTTCAGTAACAGAAACCGACTGAGCTGCCAAATGCTCTGGCCTCTGAACGTCTGGCAAAAAGATCCAGCTTTCGCAGCAGCTGTAGGATGCTTTTCTGTTTGGGTTTCCCACTTCTAATGTTCAAGAGCAACTAAGCATATAAAAAAAAATAATAGCGCATCTTAGTATAAGGCAAAATCTTTACGAGTAGGTTGCAAAAATGAAGTGATTAACATAATTGCTTTATATATTAGTATATATAAATGACTCTCATGATGCTGTAATAAATTTAAAAAAACCTATCATGGGAGAAAATGCACATTGGAAATTTCGGTTTATTAAACAAATGCATACTGTATGATTGGATGAACAACGATGTAGCACACCTGTGATTGCACATCAATTGAATTCTATATTAATGTGCACTCACACTCATCTATGATCATTATGTTGCTTGGCAACCATAAACAGCCAGCAGCTGAGCTAATGAACTATATTACTTAGCAGGAGAATTGTTTAAGATCATTAACAAATGTAATTATTTATTGAACATAAGTGTCTAGTATCATATTGATGTTGCCATTTAATAAAAAACAATAAGCCACTTGAGAATGTTACAAGGATTTTTCCATGTCACATTTCTCATCCCCGTACGTTAAAATCAGCGGCTTAAATGTAAATTGTACAGACAGGTGCTCCATAAGCTTTCTAGTAAACTATAGGAGAATAACAAAGTGGAAATAAGAGTGTTATGTCATGTCATGACACTGTTGTTGATACAGAAATAAATTAGTGTCCATCCCTTTCCTACATCATAATCTTATATCTTTGTACTCATTAAAATGATTTACATACAGCAGTCATAACAATTAATGTTCCTCTCAGTTAATTACTCCTCCTTCCTCTGTCAAGTTTTCAAATGCATTTGGGGAAAAAAAAAAATACAAAGCCCAGATGAATGTCTTCATCATATAATATTTTGCCCAAGGCACTTAAGTGAATTAATGTAGCATAATTCCTGAGCAAAGTGCTTGCTTAGTGCAATCAAAGGATTAGAAATATGCATTTTTCAAATGATATTTCAGGCACACTTACTGAGAATAAAATATGAATGTGTCTCTGAACTAAGCAGAACGCTGGTAAACATTCACAATATTGCCTACAACCAAGAAGTGATTTCTGGGTGGTTTCATATTCTGCTGCTACACCTGTTTAGTGAATCAGAATGAACCAGTTGCATACTGTACAATTACAAGCAGAAAATTGTATTTGGTGGAAAAATGCTTGAAATGATCTTGAATTTGATTAATATCAGCAGGGTGAATCTTATAAAAGCTATCAACACCAACGTCAAAAAGACAGGCGAATCTTTACCTTTAGAATCGCTTTACACTGACATCATGTTCAATCTCGAATATTCCCTGCCATTCTCATAGCCATGTAAAAACTAACCAATAATACAAAAACAAACAAAAAAATCCATTGCACAATTAAGTAAATAAAAAACTCTCATGCGTGCAAAGTGAAAATAAATTTGTATTGTACTTATCAATTACAGTATTTTACTGTACTGCATACAATGCGCTCACCTCTCAATGTTCTGTGATTCCAAACGAACCACAGTCAGATACAGCTGTTTCTGCAAGCAGAATATTTATGCTGCATTATCTGAGTCAAACTTACCTGAGTGAAAATGACCTGTACACAAGAGATGCAAGAAATGGAACAGTGCTCTTGCGTGACTATGACTATGATCCTGGCGCGTAATAGGATATAATGCAAACCATACTTAAACCACCGACAAAACTCAATAAACATTGTTTACCCAGCAGAGGTAGATCTGTGCACATCTTTAAACACTTTGCTGCTTTCTCTGTGCTCGGTGGTAGAAAATAACTCAAGAGCACGCATATAAGAGTTAGCCCCCCATAATTGAAATAAGTGGTGAAATCCGTTAGCTTCAGATCCTCCCAGTGCGTTTCAGGGATGGGTAACTAGTCTCACACTATGAGCTGAAATGTTCTTTCATGGGGATGCAGCATCAACTCATATCTATAATGTGACACAAGGGACAATAACCATTATTATAATCTATTGAAGTCTGGGAAGCTAATAGACACCCAAAACAGAGTGAGGCGGTGCTGCCTCGCTGCTGGGGAGAAACGAGGGTGATTGTTTTTCACTCTCTGCGAGAGTGTGAGCAAAGAGCAGGGAGAACGGGTGATGGATCTAGCACAGCCACGCGCCTGCCGACCGAAAAATCAATCACAGTAATGGCTGGCGCTTCCGCAACGATTCTCCCGCAGAATGAAACGCAGCTTTAATGTGATATGCAAACAATAAAAACGGAGTGCAATTCTTTTTCAATAAAAGAAGGCACTTTTCACACAACAAACGCAGCATGAACAGGAAACTAATGTCGCCATGCCTCCATCCATCCGTCTGTCTCGTTCCTTCTCGGGGAAAAGCACTTGTAGATGAAGCTGTCTCTGACGAATGTACTGCTGGAAGACAGAACAGGTCATGTTAACTGCTCTCTCTGGAATGGCGTGCGGCAGCGCCTCGTTGAGATGGCTAGGCTAAGGACATAAAACCAGTTCCTATGAGTCCAAACCTTGGTATATGACTCATCATGGCTCTCTATGCATCCAGGGGCTTTCACCACCAGGCATATCCTGATGTGACCATGAGGACCAAAGTAATCCATCCATTGTTTTTTTTCCATATCTCATGCGGGGACACACACACACAGTGCAGATGGCATAATTTGTTGAGATCCTCACCCGGCTAATGGCCTAAAGCCCAAGTGGGTCATTTGCGCAGAGAAATATTGGGCCTTTTGTCCACTCAATCCTCACACACAACCTACACTCACCTATTGTACTACAGCGCCAACAGCCAGCCACAGGCATTTGGATCAAGGACATGGTGGGTTTGAATTAATGCAGTACATTAAAATTTGTGGAGCATAGCTGAGATTTTATAGCTGGTAACAACTGAGTGGAATCTAGACTATTCATTTGTTTTATTGACAGTGCGGATATCAGCAGCTATGTGCGATGCACACATTTGAAACAAAAGAAAATGATTACAAAAATGCTTGCAAAACTTCCAATGCAACTCTTTAACATGGCTTTAACACTGCAGTTATAACATTATTGTGGCAAAATTGCACTAAATGCATTCAAAGCAATCTATTCAGGGTACTATTTTAATAGAAATACAAATGTTTGATGATTGTTATAAAGTTGCTGAATATACCACTGTTAAATTACTAAATAAAAACTGTTTAAGGCTACTAAATATGAACTTACCATACTTTGGGCCCATCTTATATCACTGCGCGAGAGCATCTGCTTATCTTCATCAGATCTGCGCGACTTCAACTGGCAGTAATCAAACCTTCAGGAGTCATTTAAATGCAATGGATGAAAAATAATTAACAGGTGTTTGCATGTATTTAAGCCTCGTGTGAGTACCAGAATTTAAACATCAAAGGTTGACAGCGCATACATTATACATTAGCCACAGGTGGAAAAGAAAACGCGCCGAAAGAATCAGTGCCGTTTAATAAATATCTGCACAAAATTGAAAATCTAATTGAATCTGTGTGCGCGTGTGTCATGCGGGATTCGCTTTGACACACTCCGCTGCATGTTCCCCGATAAAACATTAATGAGAGGAGTGCACAACATTTATAATGTTTGCCTCTTATCCTGATCATAACATTACTGAGACATAATTTGATATTTTTACTGAAACATTTTGGAAAAGTTACTCATTTTATGGAAATCATAGTTTCCCCAAAATAACATAGCTTCTGCTGGTATATTAATTGTGAAAATAAACAAATTTTACAAATAAATAATATATACAGTATATATAAGAATATGCTAACAACGCTGCTGGATCCAGTACAAATTTATTATGATTTTACATTAATAACAATAACTGTAGCAACAAGTACCACAGTGATATTTCACATATTTCTCATATTAAACACAGAGAGTGAGGAATAGATAGGTAGACAGACAGATAGATGCAGGTTCACATTCATCAGGGTGATCGATAAAGAAGCAAAACAAATAAATTGCAGCTTACGCCAGTATATTGGAAAACCATATTTTCTTCCTTTCCCTGGAGAGCTCTCATCAGATTTGCTGCAAGATATGTATTTTCTGTAACCAGTCACATCATATTAGTCAGCACGGTCTTAACAGGACTCTACCTTCTCTAGTATCCAGCTCCCTCCAATTTATGATTCATTCAAGCCCGAGGCAAAGGCAAAGGAACTAGTTTCTTTAAAAGTGGGCCAAAAGCGTGGGGCCAGTGTGACGCAGCTCTCAAAATGGAGCCCTCTCTGAAAACACAAAAAAGAGAGAAGGGGATTACAGACACAATACTCTGCCATGTTCTCCGTAGCCAAAACTCCCAAGGGTCTGCTTGAGTCCTCACAAAAGCATTGATCTCTCTTTATTGATCGACTTTATGTACCACTTTTCCTCCTCCTGCTCTCCTCCATCTTTTTGTTTTCTCAGTGTCACCCTGTGTGCTCGGCGTGCCAAGAACTCCAGATCTGTTTGTAAAGGCCTTGGAGTGCCGTTCATTTTCTTCTTGTGCTTGAAAGCCTTTGAGGTAAGAACTCAGCTCCAGGTAATTGCCTCTTAGATCAGTGAACACGAGTGCTTATTCCTCAGGTTTGAAATATTGAGTGGCTAATTTGATTGCTGGTTGATGAGTTGAATAAAAGTTGAATGTGAGGATCAAATGCATAGAAGTACGTTAGTCAAACGATGTCAGGAGCATTGCTGATCAGAATGCGTAGGATCAATACGGTGACAGTCTGATTGCTTTCTATAAACTTTCCTGGTTATTTATTACAGGGGTTTCTTCCTAGTGTATGATTAATTAACCCTCTCAAGTGAATGAACTCTGCTACTTCATTCTTTTGAATGTGTGAACATTTTCTTGAGATGTTGAATACGCGATTTACGGAAAAAGGTAACAAATAACGCATTCAGTGGCAACAAAAAAGGCCATTAAAGGTTGACTAAAGAGGTCTATATACATATTTAACATAATAATTAAAAAATAAATTCTGTATTATATTTACATTATATATATATATATATATATATATATATATATATATAGTAATATATTTTATAAATATAATTTATATGTATAACAT
>JAUMHP010000072.1:5135723-5149282 GCA_032361065.1 Enteromius trimaculatus | reverse complement strand
ATATATAGTAATATATGTTATACATATAATTTATATGTATAACATGCATAATATATTTTAATATAATATATTTTTTGTGCATTATAACCATTTTGCATTTGGTGTGAAACATGCCAAGAGTAAATGGATAACAGAAAAAAAAGCCTCAATACCCAATTTTAATTTCAACAATTAAGAATGTATGTTGACTTGGTTGTTATTATTGCTCTATGCAGCTGTGCCATAAATAAACATGACCTTCTTCGAACGAACTGGCTGTCTACTCTTCCTAAATACTCTGTGTATTTGTCTGTGTCCCCATTTTATCAATGTCAATAATAAGTCGTGAGCTGGTTAATCTTCCAGCTTGGCTTGAACGCTGATGTTGGTCATTAGTAGGCCCATGTGCCATGAATCACAAACTAGTGGACAGACCGCACAGGGACAAGCAGAGTGAATTGATGAGAGATGCATCTGGTCTGTTTGTCCCAGTCAGACAGGCCCGTTGAGCATTAACATATGCGACCTGTTGAAGGAAACAGGCAATATGTTGAGGAACTAAGATGCAGTTTGGCTTTTCATTAGTAGAACATATCGGTTTTGTTTTATAATGACTCATTTGGCCAGCTTTCTTTTGCTAAAATGACATCAAAGAAGAATTTTGAGAAAATTTATGTGGCCTTGAACACAAATAAACTTAATTATATTAGCAGATAAACTGATTGGCATTTTTGGCAGTTAAAACCCATTGTAGGGAAACCGTGGGTTTCAATTCTGGATGATCCAGCTTCTATTTAAAGTGTAAACGTATCAGATCCACACAATAGCATCACACTGTTTTAAAATCTGCTTGTGTGAGCCATTTGTCTAGGATGCTGAGAAAATGATTGCCTAAATCAATAAACGAGCTACGCGAATGCATCAAATTCTGATATTAAACCAATTGATGAACTTTAATTCATTAGCGCAGCAACAGAAAAGCCCTGTTGAAACATAATTATTTATTGTTTGTGCAATAATGAATCAAAGGCAGTGAAACAGAACAGCACCTTTAAACATAATACAGTGATAAGAGGCTCTTCAGTGGCTGCCAGTGTGATATTTACACAAGCTAATTGAGCCAAACCCTCTGTGATACAGTAATATGGGCTTCAGCTCTGTTTGCACATATAATTAGAGTTCAGAGACTCTACACCCAGCCACCGACTCTACACCCAGCCACCAAGGCATGAAGTAAAACGAATCTTGAGGGGTGCGTGAAGGCCACATTTGTTGCATTCAACGGCATATGCAGCTATGAGACTTAAAAAGCCTTATATGTATAATTTATAGCCCTCCGTGAGATCAAGGTCTTACTAAAGCATAAAGACATAATATTCTCAATTAATATATTACAATATTACATTAAGTGCCTTCATTAAAGTGACTTCAGAGAGTAATTGCATCATTAATGTGACTTCAAAGACTAATCAGCGGTAAATTTCTAATTTACTTATGATGCATGTGCCGTTCCTCTACGTACATAAGGCAGATCCATTCATTTCTACAATGCGCACTTAATAGATTGCGTATTTTAATGTGGAAATCTTACTATCCTGCTGCCACGCTGTCAGTGCAGCTGAACTTAAGGCAGACCTATCTGTTTGTCCAATGGCAGAAGTGAGTATTCGAGAAATCTGTACGAAAACATATTTGTCATTTTATTGCAATTCCATTTGGAAACACCAGCGGCAAAGCAAGTGAAACATTTATCTGGATATAAAGCTTTCGAAGATCTGTTTGGTTTCCCCGAACCTATAAAAAAAGTCTTGAAGTGGCACATAAAATAAGAGAAGAAAAATCAATTGAAACAACCCTTCAAACCCAAGATGTAAATCGGTCTTATTCCATCCATGTAGCAGTTTCATACCTCATTAAGCTAATATACAAATAAACGAAGAACAAGTCTTTAATTTTTGAACATGATGAGTGATCTAGGGTACCGTGATGAGACGCTGCGTCTGTTTCGTCAGAGTTCGTCTGAGTAAATCACCCTTCATTTTTCATCCATTCTCTCCATTACGTTTGGGCTCTTGTGTGGCTAAACACAGCTTTAGGGAAAGAAAAGGAGGAAAGTATCTATAAATCATGTTTAATAGGCCCCCCATAAGGAAATCAATATGCTCATAGCGCCTTGGAATGCGCCTTCACAGTCGGCATTTATCAGTGACTGTCAGCCTTTACAAAAACTAGCTTGGAGCTGAAATTTTTATACGTTTAACCCCACTACAGATGGTAGACAACCAAAGGGAAAATTGAGAATTCATAATTAGGCTGCCTTCCATTTTAATCTTAATCTTGATCACTCAGATTACATAAAAGTATCAAAGACATAATCTCAGATTAGAAAGCAAGGTTTAAAATAAATCCTTACCTCTCACTTGGTCACTAATGCCGACCTCAGACAGCACGATTTTCAAAGCAGTCGCATCACAGATTTTTTCACACTGCATGACTATCTGGGGTAGCATTCAGTCGCTGCTGTGTTCACATTGGATGATTGATCGGTGACGGTGGGGTTTTACACTGCACGACTTTACAAGAGGAATTGTGACATGGAAACAACGAGAAGTCACGTGTGCAAGAGTTGGATGTTCTCACATGAAACTGGGATTATTATTAAAAATGGTAGCAAGGAAAAGAAGCTTGCCATACAAATTGTATGTGCGCTAATTTGCAACGAAAAGAAGATCATGGAGGAGGATATTTACTTTCTACACCTTCATAACTCCTCCCCCAAAATTCCTCTGCCCTAGAGGTTGCTCTCTCACTGGCTGTAGGCAATCACAGAGGAAATTTCAGAACACATTTCACACGGCATGATTTTGAATCGCAGACCGGTCCGCATATTTAGCATGTCAAATATCTCATGGGAGTCAGCGACACATTGGTGAATCCCTGTGTGATTTTCACTTGCGTGAACAAGCACCGATTTGCCTGTGTATTCTCGTCATTATACATTACTATCACTTTGTTCCCCTATTTGATAATGTTCAGTGCTTTGCTACAATCTGTATTGTTAAAAGCGCTATATAAATAAAAGTGATTGATTGATTGTGATTTCGGGCATTTGTCTGCGATTTCTCAAAACCAATTGACAAGTCAAAATCGGGGCTGAAAAAAAATATTTTCTACATCAAATATTCTCTTAAAGGAAGTCTTGTGCACGACTTCCTTTAAGACAATATTTGATGTAGAAAATATTTTTTTTCCTTTTCGCCTTTAAACAAAATTGTAGAGGTGACTTGAAACGATGAAGAAGATGGGAAATATGAGAAAATCTGACTAAATAGATGCTACCTTGTTTTCATTCATGTAAACACCTCGGCTCAAAGCACCTGCTAGGTCAAATAATGCAGAGTTCAGGCTGCACGATTTTAGTCCCGATTTAGACTCGCCGATAGGTTTTGAGAAATTGCAGACAAATGCTCGAAATCAGAGGCAAATTGGTGCTCATTCATACGAGTGACAATCACACAGTGAGAATTATCAAAGACGCGATCTAAGAGAATCGCCGACACCCATGTTTTTTTGGAATGCGAAATATCTAGACCTGTCGCGATTCAAAATCATGCGTTGTGAAATGTGTTATTGAAGGTTAGAAATGTCGTGTGAAAATAACATCGACGATTACCTACAGCCAATGAGAGAGCAACATCCAGGGCAGCGGGATGTTGGGGGAGGAGTTACAAGGGATAGAACGCATGTCCTCCTCCGTAATATTCTTTTCGTTGCATGGCAAGCTTCTTTTGCTCGCTATCATTTTTAATAATAATCCCAGTCTCAGGTGAGAACTCCGGTCTTGCTCACGTGACCTTGCGTTGTTTCCATGTCACTTCTCGCAATCTTTTAAGGCTGACAATTCTGCAAAATGCTCCAATATTGATCTAGTTCTGTCACCTACATATGCGTACAAATCTTCTAAAACACTATTTCTCTCTTCAAGCTCCACTTCATATCTCCAGCTGTTTCGAACGATCTAAATGTAACACCTTTCTGCCAATCCCCGCCTTGAAGCAAAGATTGACGGAGGGTGGGCGTGATCAGCTCGGAACACTTTTTCAAAGACGCATTGAATTTTGCTACAAATATCCTGCGGCGTCCTGATAAAAATGCAATCATAAGTGTCCTACTGTAACTGTTAGTTTAAATGCATTTCAGACAAATTACATTTATATGTTATACCTATCAAATAAATTTGGGTTATTCATTTTCATTTTGCAACTTATACAGCATTAAAATTAGTATGCAACTTACATATTAAGATTACTGTTGTAAATGGCAAAAGCATTTTCCTTCTGCACCAAACTTTGCACATGTGGGGTATGGAAATGTGAATTTAAATAAGAAATACATTGCCATTTTGATTATTGCATTGCAAATTGAATTTTGCCACACATATGCTTCCATAGTGTCATTCATGTAAACACATACATTTTCTCTCCAGACTTTGTTTTAAAGAGCGTCTTGCTAACAATGACTTGACTTTCAGTAGCAGCGGTGACAACAGCATGAACAAGCTGCTTGTGACAGGCCTGCTCAGACCAAACTACACGAGAACACCACAAAGACAGCACTGATGGACTGCAACAGAGCTTCTCGTCTTCCACAGATAGAGCGCTCTATGGCAACGCTCTCTTTCTGCTAGCAGGTTGAGCAGGGAGCAAGGTCCCTCATTTGTATCTGCCAGTCCTGATTAATGATATTTCATCCTTACCATGTTCGCTTGTTCTTTTTTTTTCCCTCCCCCCGACTTGCTCTGTGTTTCTCTCTCATGCTCATTTTAATACAGATACACCACGCTGGTACAAGCAGGCTGGTATTGATGATACCTGCTTCTAAACAGCCCATGATACATGCAGACCTGCACATGTGGAAAAAGACTAAATTGCATGTGCACAGTATAATGGTATTGAAGACAGACGTGATATTTAAAAAAATAAATAAATAAAAGAAAAAGTAGTGATTTCATGTTTGAAAGGTTGTAGGTTCACCTTAATGCTTTATGCCAACTATAGAAAGTTGTGCAGCTACTACTAAAGCATTAAATCAAGTCGGAGGAGTTTGGACTCTCTTCCAAAACAATTTATAAAAATGTTGGAGTCTGGAGTTTTGGATTCTGAAAAAAAGAAAGTCTCCAGGGACTGCCACTCAAAGTTGTTATTTTTGTTCTTTGCACAGCTATGGTTAAATGCTTGTTGTGAGTGATTTATTGGCCAATATATTATATATATATATATATATATATATATATATATATGACCCTGGACAACAAAACCAGTCGTAAGTGTTAATTTTCCTAAATTAAGATTTATACATGATCTGAAAGCTGAATAAATAAGCTTCCCACTGATGTATGATGGATGGATAGGGCAATATTTGACCGAGATACAACTATATGAAAATCTGGAATATGAGGGTACCAAAAAACCTAAATGCTGCAAAAATCAGCATTTAAAGTTGTCCAAATGAACATCTTATCAATGCATATTACTAATCAAAAATTAAGTTGTAATATATTCTCGGTAAGAAATTGACAAAATACCTTCATGAAACATGATCTTAATTACTATCCTAAGGATTTTTGGCAAAAAATAAAAATCTATTATTTTGACCCATACAATGTAGCCTATTTTTGGCTATTGCTACAAATATACCCCAGCGACTTAAGACTGGTTTTGTGTCACATATATATGGTCCAGGGTCACATATCTATCTATCTATATATATATAGATATTTATATATATTTTTTTTACCTTTGCAGTCATAATCAAAGTTCATTTGTTTAAACACTAACAATTTACTTAAATAAAATTAAAATCTTTAGTCAATGTCTAAATATTTACATACTGCACATGATGTACATTTACTTGCAGTATTTACAATGGTTGATTTTACTTGATAATCTTTTTAATATTATTTCTCATTTATTAGTTAACGGCTGATTGTGTATCGCAGTCTGGGTCTCCCCCTAACCTGACCACAAAGTTCACATCTAAAATGTGAACATACACCACAAAGTAAAAAATGAGGCCCCACTGTAACTTGTTTGAATGATTGATTGCATTGAGTATCTGACCATAATAACCAGCACAGCATTCCAACCAACACACCTCTTTCATAGGCCTTTTTGTGTTTGCTCCACACTCTTTGATTTCAGCCAGACCATGTTAAATATGTTTAGTCTTGTCCACAACTGTCAACTGCTGAATTCTGTTCTTGCTATCAGCTCATAACAGCTCCACGGCATGAAAACGAATGAGAAAAATAGAAAAGCTATCCTCATCGGCAGAAAAAGAGCTACTGAGAACACAAAGGAACACAGTCTATTCCCTCAAACGGCTGGCATAAACAACAGGCACACAATGTGTTAATCTACGGCTCTTTGCACTGTTGGCAAGGCTTAGACTAAAGCCACGTCGCAAGACAGCTCTACCTTCTTTCCTCGCATGGGTTTGGCTCACGGTGTCGCACGCTCTCTCCCAGAGCACAATACGCCAACTAAACTGGAGGATTCGTTTAATCGAGTTTCAAAGAGGAAGGTGAAGATTAAACTAGCACCTCTCTGTTTATATTTGAACAGCGGGCCATTCCCTGAAAATGAACCTATGAGTGGATTAAGCACGTATTTGATTAAAACTGTATTTGATTATTTTTCTCCAAGGCCATTTCTTTACTTGATGCCTCCTGAGCCCCCTGATGGATTGAGGATAGAGTGAGCGTCATGTCATACAGATGAAGACTCAGGACTGATTACAAAAACAAATTAATCTTTATTCAGATGGGAGTGCAGCAAATCTCTCGAAACACAAACAAGTATTTACAGTTCCATAATCGCATGTAACAAGACGAGTCGCATAAAATCCTCCCCAAACGAGTACGCTCGGGCTTTTTAATATATGCTGCTAGCAGGGAGTTCTGCAAAAACCGAATCCGAATGCTATAGTTAATATTCAATTTTAAGGCAACCTGCCTATTTTGCAGATGGAAATTGAACGAGGAAGGAGAACTGTAAATATCCAACTCATTACTTGCCATAAAATGGGGTGACAGAACTCACAGAATTTATTTTAAGAGTCACAGAGTATAGAATATCAGAAGGCAGTTCCCCGCATCTAGTACTGTAGACCCTGAGAGGCTGGGTTAAATTTAATGTAGTTTGTAAGGCAACTGCACAATAGAAATGTGTGCTTCTCTATTACATGGTGCAGCCTTGGTCCAAATGGATCGATACAACATCAAAACTCATCATCAAAACCAAGCATTTGAGGTTACTCTGCCTTTTCAACAGACAAGGCCAAACTGTGTTTTCTAAACTGCTAACAATTATCTATTGGAGAGTCAGTGTGAAACCTGACTTTCAAAGCTTTAAATTAAAAGAAAAAACTAAAATAAAGGGGGACGGTGGTTGATCATTGGGTTGTTTTATTGGAGATCTAGTTCTAGTATGTATTTATTCTTACAGAAGCAGCTTCCAGGCTCTTATTTTGTGGTTCCTGTGGCGCTGCAGATGTTTGCCAAACCATAGCTGATGACATTTTCAAAGTCCTTGAAGCTGATATGACCATCAGAATCCTGATCTGCATACCTGTGCAAATAAATAAATAGACAACAAATACATTCGTTAATAGTTGTATATAAACAAATCAGTGCAGAAGTGTAAGCTCTTTGTAAAGTATCAAAACACATATTTATATATTTAGAGATGACGATAATGTATAATGCAGTTATATTATGAATAATGAATAAATCTTAATAAATCTTATCTAATGTAATCTTCCATAACTCCATAAATTCTAAATATTTTTAAATTAAATAATTAAAATACCAGTAACAACATGCCTTCTGAGTGCCCTAAAAGTCTAACTTCAAATTTAGTGTAAAATAAATTCAGAGATTATCTAATTTTATCGCATTGTCATATCTAACAACAATTAGATAGTTTACCCTGTTTAGATAGATTCAGGAAATTATTCAAATTGAGTGAAATGGTTTTAAGAGCAAATTCAATCAGTTTGTTAATATTTAGTGAAATCTACAGTAAAGTAGTAGGACATTTTACCTCGAAAAGCATCCTTCTGAATTTCAGAACGGCTTCAAAAAAAAAGGGGGCAAAGTGCTCTGCAATATTCAGAAGGAACTCAGAAAACACTATTGAATATCTGTCTGTGTCTGATATAAACTTAAATTGAATAGCAGGGGGTTAAGTAATTTGCAGTGCTTCAGCTCTCTCACTCAAATTCGACATGACATCCTTTCTTTGATCTATATCCCAGACACTTCATCACTAACATGGCCAGCAATAGTATTCCTTTTGAAATGCACTGATGCTGTTGATGCAATTTGATAATCCATAAATGTGATGACAAATGAACGTTTTCTGGTTTAGCATGTGTAGTCAAATGTCTTTGTGGGCCGACCCGTAGAAGTGGTACAGTAGATGCTCATCTCAGCTCTCAGTTGTGAAAGTGACTGATGTTCACTCTAACCTTGCAAGTAAGTACTGTATGATTGACTTGAGCGTGTCAGCAACAGACTTATTTCACTTCCTGGGGGTAGTCCGTCCCTGGACAGGTGGTGGATGTGCAGAGAGCCGCTCATTTTCAGCTGACTGAGTCTTTTATCAGCCCTGAGGGAAAAGTCATGTGGCAGCAATAGCAGCCTTGACTCTAACTAAAGGTCTTATACCAAAGCCATGAATTTCAGGAAGTTCCAGTTTAGAAATGAGCTTTTCAAGCTGAAGGGTCACTGAAAAGGATACCAAAAGTAACAGCAAAGTCAGTGAAGCTGCGGAAGAAAAAAAATACACCATCTCATCCGCTGCCATGGTTATAGGTTCGCACAAATTTGTCTTTAAGCGTCAATGTCCACTGACTGTCTCATCAGTCTGCGTCTTGGTGTGATCCTCTACACATTGGTCCAGATCTACCACACACTTACAGCTTGCGAGAGCTTAGCCCTTCCCTCTTCTCTCTCTCAGAGCGAGCGCACATTTCACATTGGCGAATGAGTCATTCGTGACATAACGAGCAGATAAAGACAGTGTGAGCAAATTGAATCGTGTCCGAGGAGCAGAGGAGGACATTACAGTGCAACGAGCTGTCCATTTCTTCCTCAGTGCTCACTTCCTGTTAAAATATCTTTTGCTGGAGAGAGATCTTTATTTCCTGCTTTTTGGGTTCAGCTGTTTATCGTCTACAGCGTATCCCGCAAGTCTGCAAGCGCAGAATCAGATTGCAATCACGTAAAACTCATTAAGCGGATGTTTTTACCAAGACCGAGATTAATGCGGATAAAAACCGCCACAGGAAAACTGCTCCTCCAATTGCAGATGAGGAAGCGCAAACATAAGGGAAGAGATATAGAGGGAGCTGAAATGTTCCTGCTTCTCTCTCACTGGGGTGATTTCTCTATTACTCTCAACAGCAGACTGATCGTGTGCAAACACAGCAGATGTGAGGGAAATTTGGTAGCAACAGGGAGGAGAATTAAAACAACATTAAGCATCCAGCAACTGGAAAATCACACTTCCTTTTTCCATGCCGGTGACTCCCATTCAAATGGAAGTGTTGCACACATCTAATTAGATTCTAATGAAGTCCTCCCCATGGAGGAGGACCGTTGAGACATCAAGCATGCCCCTCTCCTGAGCCTCTATCTGTACCTCTCTGAAGCTTGCAACAGAAATAAAGAAAGGTTGAAAAGAGAGAAGACGACTGCCTGAAACTTCCCGAACAGCTTTTGAACACCTGTGCTACTTCCACTGATTAAACGAATAAGGCGACATATCTCTCTTGCTAGCCTGCAATCAAGAGGTTGCAATTAAAGTGTGACGAGGTTGAGCATAATCACGTGTGAAGAGGATTGCGTGGACTGACAATCTAATTTATGTAGCAAAGCGGACCGATTCCTGCATCGCCGTGTTTGATTGAGTGAAGTGATATTAGAACTAAGGCTTTGCATCAAACAGACTGACAGGTTGTCATATGAGAGGGCACAGAGCTGTACACTGAGGGGCTGTATAGTCTTCACGGTCTTTATCTCAGCGAGAAGAGACACGAGTGATATTTTAGCTGTCCCTTCTTTTATATGCTGCTAGTTGTAGTTCAAGTAGCCGTGTCAATCAAAGCAGGTCTGTTGCAAAGTCCGTTCAGTGGAATCGCCGTAAATATCGGTTGTTTGAATGAATGCTTCAGCTGTGTATGACACACATTTTTCTGATACAGTCTGATTTTAATTAAACTGTCATTTCAATTCATTACAATGTCCATTTTGCTTACATAAGAATAAAGTGTATATGTGTAGACATCCGACTCAGGACATACTAAACAAACATAGCAGGCATTTTGTATAATCTTTCTTATTTTGTTAACCTTTTTCACATTTTCTGCAAGGGGTGCCCAAACTTTTGCATAAAACTGTAATAGTGCTGTCAAATGATTAATTGCAACCAGAATAAAGAATGAAATATTGTTTACATGTGTGTGTACTGTGTATATTTATTACAAGTACGCACACATGCATGTATATATTTAACTTAATGTATTGCATTTATTAAATTTAACTTAATATCTTAATTTAACTATATATTAAATATATCTATGTGATATTATTTATATGAATAAAATATTTACATGTAAAATATATATATTAAAAATATATGCTGCATGTGTGTGTCTTTATTTATACACATAATAAATATGCACAGTAAAAACATGCATGACGTAAACAAAAACGTTTATTTTGGATGAGATTAATTAATATACTGTAAATATATAATATGTTACATATTTATAATAAATATAAATATATAATAACAATAAAACCACCCTGATGTCATTCCTAACCTGTATGCCTTTCATTATTCTTGGAGACTGTTTAAACACAATAAATATTATTATAGTTTTTCAGAGGATAAAGGGCTAGTTTTCCCACAATAAAAATTTGTCATCATTTACTCACGCTGTATCCAAACCTGTATGATTTTTTTTTTTTTTTTTTTGCCCAACATAGAAGATATTCTGAGAAATGCATTAGTGTATCTGTCTAAAACTGTCAGGTTATCTTCAAATTACCAAATATGTTCCACAAAAAAATAAATAAGCAAGCTTTGGAACAGGTTTTGAAATGACAGAATTGAAATTCTTGTCTGAACTATTACTTTAAGCTTTCAATGCTGGTCGTTTCAGCATGGTTTTCTGTCAGTAGATAGTCAGCTACTCTAAAGAAGCTTGTTGAAAGTTGTTGGTCCCTAAACGGGCCTGCGGTTCTATGTGCACAGGTGTCTTCCACCTCGGGCTCTTAACTGCTTGGGTGCTTATTAGCCTTCAGCCAGAGATGAGGAATATCTTGAGGGCTGAGCGGTGATGAAGACTCATCGAAGCATGCAGATCCTCTAATTACCACATTGTCATAGCTAGAATACCGTCGTAATCAGAATAATGGCGCATGGCTGGGGGATGTTGTTCTTATTACCACGCAGTGTGGCAGCTGTATCTGTGAACGCTCAGCTAATCAACTCGGCTGAGAATCTGCCAAGTCATCCGCCCAGGCCGCGACTCCTACGAAACACTCACTGTGTGTGATCTGTGCCGCTTCTGATAACGTAACAGAGAGGGGCAAGATGGAACCTGAGCGTAGCGGGCACGACGAGCCAGTCTTCTTAGTCACACAGGATTTGTGTTGGGACAGAAATCAGCATGGAATTGTGAGAGAGTGGGCAAGATTTGCTCGGCAGAAATGTGTTGGACGGCCATAAGTGAGATAAATATTGCCTAGACGATTCGTTTGTCTCACACTTCCGTGCCAGGATTCCCTGTGGAGGACACTGCAGCCTTCCCGGGAGATGGAAAGAGGCGGGTGATGACATCATCAGCATGGCCCACAGGATCAGGTGTATTCTTCCGATTGGTGTTCAGATGTTCTTTTTTTCTACTCTCTTTATTTATTTCATTGTGGAACATGAGGAGATGGGGAGGCGAAGGAAGGCAGATCGCAAGCGCTACTCTGTCACTGTCACGAAAACGCACACTTCGCTCCTGTACTGACGCTGCATAAACCTGAAGGTAAAGATGCACTATTGGCCTAAGTTTTCTCTACACCAGCGCAGTTTTTATTCTTAGACACAGAACGATTTTAAAAGTGCTACAAACAGGGGTTTTCGAACTTTGATGTCAATCTTAACTATAAGCATGAAAAGATACTGAAATTATCCATTAAATTCAAATAAATGTGTATACTGCTTTTCACAATAATCATGATTAATCAAAACAAAAATATTTAATGTTCCAGTTACATGCCCTTGCAGCCCTCCGGCCCCTCAGTTTGAAACCCCTGTACCATGATATCTGTACAACTATCTATCATCTTCTCTAACACAGTTTCAACATGCCAAAAAGAGAAAACTTAGACATAATCAGGTTCTGCTTCAAATAAAGAAAGTGACAGATACGCATATGGCACAGGAGCTCAACTAGCAATCAAAGATGCATGCTATCGTAGAAAAGAAAACCTTCTGCTCTTTCATGCCAGTGGGTAGGGAAAGAGCCACTGCACTGCTGAGATGTGCTCCGATTGTGTCTTAATTGGGACGCATCATGGATCCTCTGACTGTTTCATTTCATTTGCTCTTCTTTCGTCCTAATAAGAGAGCACAAAGAGGGGTGGAGCTGGGATCCCGAAGAGTTGCAATTTTACCTGTGATAAATGGAGACCTGCTGCACCGTGGGAGAGATGCTACGGCCACGGCTCAGTTTTATATTAACAAAATCACTTCCATTAAAACCCCTGCACATTGCTGTCATGGCAACTGCTGAAAGTATCAATGGGAGTTGTGAAATGTGCAGCAGAAATTTCTCCCCCGCCTGTGGCCCCCAGACGTGATATTGATGCCGCTGTCAGGGGCGGCTGGCTTCCAGCTCCACAGCTACCTGTCGAGCCTACAAACAAGATGCGGGTTAATTCTGCCAGTGTATGACAAGGATCTACACATCTCGTCCCCATGCATACACGCATAATCCATCAAGCTGCTTAAGCATGAGGAAAGCTCATATGTGCCTAAGTAATGTTTTCTTAGACAATACATACGATTAGCAAAGCTGCAGTCTTTGCAGATTTATGGAGTGTGTAATATTGCAAGCCGTGACCTGTAAAGATAGGCAGATGAAAACCTATTTTATCTGTATGTACAAACCAGGGCTTAACAATTGAGAATCAGAGTCTTACTTTTTTTTATTAAGTACATGCATTTTAATGCCTTTACATACATTTTAATGCACTGGGTTATTTTTTAATCAAATGTGAATTATTGTCACATTTTCATGGCTAAATAAACATAACTTACACTATCAGAAAAAAAAATATATTTTTACATTAACAATGATTAATGTATGCACTTTTAGTGATATATTTTGTAATATCTGCATTTGTCTTATTTTTGCACTACAATTTTTTTCTCATTCAATATACAGATCTGGCCATTAAAAATGCGTCTTTTTTCACGCGGCAGCCTGCAAATCGGCACGCGTAATCACGCGGCATA
>JAUMHP010000072.1:5120642-5132420 GCA_032361065.1 Enteromius trimaculatus | reverse complement strand
TTCACGCAAAATACACCGGTGTCACGCGAGATCACTTTCCTTCCGGCGCGCATTTTTAATGGCCAGATCTGTATACACACACACACACTATTAGCCTGACCACACCTAAACCTTTCTGTTGAGAGTGATTGCACTCAAAACACAGCATGCAACAGCTACATTTCCATCTGAATTTCTCTATTTGTCCCTCTTCTCTACAGCACAGGTGGTCTGCAAACACCAGTCACCAGGGAAGAAAGAGCAGTGCTAGCAGGGACAGTCTATTCTTAACAATCCGACAGGAGTGAACTGAAAACTAAGCTGTTGTTCCAGTATTCCCACACACCCAGAGAGAGCGCATGCCAAACAACACTCACGGCCTGTCAGATGAGCAGTCTCTTTCTCTTTCACTCACACACACATCTAGCTAACACAACACAAAACCGCCGCACACACACCCAAAACCAATCACCTCTCTGTGCACCCGACATTAGGATATAAAGCACTAAAATATCTAAAGGAGAATGGCACGCTTTGATTCATGCCATGCTTAAAATCCTGACACATTTTTAGCACAAAGTCATGAAGGCGAAACTAGGCTGCAAAGCCACAGCTTGCAGCTGTAAATTAGAATGTGCTTACTGGGAGGAGAGATTGATGACTACGTAGTGTGCATCTTGTGACTCGCTCACTTAGTTAATAGGGCATCGCTGTGACTTTCCACATCTGCACTCATCCCGGGCGCAGCGGCTTCTTAAACAGAATTAAAAGAGATGTCCGTGTGACATCCTTAAAAAGCTTGTTGACCAATTGGTTGAAGAGGTAATTTCCTCAGCGAGCTTTACAGGTGGTAAATGGATTACGTAACTGGGATTGAAAGTCACGACGATGGGGCTTTGTGGAGCATGCAGAGGAAAACGAGAGGAGCGGTGTTGTTTGTTCCAAGGCTATGGATTTCTAATAAATGTTTACTGCTCGCTTTGGCCCCAAAACTCTCAACAACAATCCGTTTTAGTCACGGGAAGGGAAAGTCAATTTATTTAAATCCAGCTCTTATCCTGAAAACTCATCCTGGCTTCAAACCCGTCCCAAGCCACTGGCTCCATTTGGCATCGCTGTCATTTCCAGCAGTCTTCTTAATAACTCCTTGACTTAACCCACTTCCCGACGCAGGGGCCCTCGTATTCAATCATCGTCTGCTCCAGGAGAGACCAATCCTCTGTTTATATTACTCCACAATTTATCCCACTTTAAAAGACTGCTCGGAGAGTGAGAAAGGAAGAGAGAGAAGGCACTGGAGGCTCTTTACAATAAGCCTGATTCATCGTGAAAATTTCCTCGTTGTTTAATCAGCCAGTGTAATGAGAGAGAGTCGCAGTCCATTTAGGCCAACAACCAGAGTATCAGACAGGCACAGACAACGGCCTGTGTCTCGTGCTGTAACTGGCCCAAGTTTCCACTGCCTTGAAAGTTATGTCATAAATATGTTACTTCACAACGTGCACACAAATGTGCCTGAAAGGATATTTTAACAAGTAATTTAGTGCCTTTATGTTGGGGAAGGGCAAACATATACACTGTGCAATCACATATGCCTCAGAAATTGATTTGGATTTGGTTTGTGTGCCAATAAATTCTAAAACGCACTTAAAGAGTTAATCCACCCCAAAATGAATATTTTGTCATTAATCACTTACCACCAAAATGGTCCTATGGTGATGCTAGATGCAGAATCGTTGAATACTGCCATTTTTTTTTGTTTTCTTTCCATATAAAAGTATTCTTGTAGCTTCGTAATATATTGATTGAACCACTGATGGCTGAAGGATCATTAAGATTTCATACTTTTTTGCACCTTGGCAGTCAACAGAACAGTCACAAGCCTCTCGGTTTTCTTCCAAAATATCCTAAATTGTGTTCTGAAGACAAACTATGATTTTACGGGTTTGGGAATAACACGAACAAATGGCAAATGACAAAATTTACCGTTTAAGTTCCTGATTTTTAATTGATGTAGCAAAAAGGATGCAAAACTGCCATGTGAATATGGATGTGAACTGAAAGCTTAAAACAAAGTATCATTGTTGTGAGCGATCCTGTTTTGTTTCCATTTTGCCATGTTACATACACATAGAAGGTTCCAGATCAGGACACTGGCTCTGCCCCAATACCGGCACCCTGATGGTGGAAAAGCGGCGAGAGTGCGCTCTTCAAGACAAAAAGCAGAACTCCTGCTACCGAATTACCATAATATCAAAAGTCGATTTTTGCTCATGTCTACAGAAGGAGACACGGTTACAAATCAAGTGTAACATTTTGTGGGTTATACAGCAGGACTTTAAAGCTCAGCGGAGAGAGTAGGCGTGGAGCATCTGGGCCCAGTCAGGTACAGATGAGAAATCCAGAGGAGAAATGAGGTTCCATATGAGGAAGCCCTGCTGGGGATGAAATAACCCTAGTATTGAGGAGGTAAGGATGGCAGCTTTCCATGTGCGTGGCTCTCACTGCTGATTAGTAGGACTGATGCTCTCCTGCGTGAGCCGGGCCTGTGGACTGATGGGACATCACCAGGGCTCCACATTGTCTCCATTAACACTTCATCTCGCTCACCTGAGGGGAGCCGAAATATGAAATAAAAAATATAAAGAGCAGAGAGAGAATCTCTGAGCAGACAAAACATGCACAGTCAAACTGCTCCACTCGCCCATGTACAGTTTATCCCCCACAAACACGTTCAGTGCTGGGAACTCCAGATACACACTCTCCAGCAGTGCTCCGGTTACATATTCAGATCAAATGCTTCACAGTACTCTCCAGCTGAAGCAAGCGCACTGATCCTCCAAGCTTCTAGTGCTCTTGTGTTCTTGTTGGATGTTCCTCTGTGCTTTGTGACTGAAAAAGAGAGCGCTTTCTTTATGTCTTAAAATATGCCTCTGCTGCTTCTGTAGCAAGTCGCGATTTCCTTTGTCAGATGCAACTGAATGAAAGACCTTCATCTTTCTGGGAGGGGTGTATGGGGGGGGGCCCACCGAGACGCGTCATACGTGACTTTGTCAAAATCAGTGGAAATGCCGAGCGCTGTTGGGAATTTGTGTTTTTAATTTGATTTCTCTTCGCTGTCTAGACTGCTGCAAAGACATTACAGTCGTTGCATTTCCTGACTCTCTATAGAGACACATGCCACTTTTTATCATGCTAGGGTTGACGCATAGACTCATGCCAAAGAAATTCATTTCAGGGTCAGAGTAAGGAGTTTTTGTATAATCAAACGGATTAAAAAATTTAAAACATGAAAACTAGATGTCTAAGATAAACACGGTCTGAAAAACAAAAACAAAGCTCTAGGAAAGTGGCAGGAGGCCTTCTGCCATTCTTGTTATGGACACAAAGGCCACAGAGAGTGCCATCACAACTATACGAAGCCCCTGTGGGATGCGCATAATGGCAAATCGTGCTAAGCATAATTTGCGGGATGTTTTGCCCCACAGGACGAATGCACTCATAATTCACGCTATTGTCCGTACAGATGCATTCGTTTGATGTTTCTCCGATATCTCTTACTCACCCCCTCTCGAAAAGTCAACACATGCTTGGGAGGAAATTCAAATGTGGAGCACTGCAGCAAATGTCAGGAACAATGTAAGCCTTTGAGATCAGCATTGTGAGTGGGGGTTTGACAGGGAGGAAAGCCAGTGATGGTCTCAGATATAGATGCTGATAGACCCAGGGGCTTTTCCACATGGACATGAGGGCTGTACAGTAAAGCAGAGACAGCTATAAGAGGTTACAAAGAATTAGATCAAAACCCAAGCAATAATATCAATGCAATAATGACTTAACTTCATGAAGAATACATCTTGTTTAATCAAACAAGAGCAGTCTGTATATATTTTAAATGAGGTCACAGCCATAAAAAGATGTTTATGACAGCCAAGAATGAAGTAAAAACAGAGATAAAACAACACTTGCTGCTTTAAAATGAATAACTGAAGGAAACAGTGTATTTTCTGCAAATCCTCTGCTTTGAGAACTCATTGTGCCGGGTGACTGATGGTAATTAGTCGAAATTAGGTTGCAAGCTGGGCCACAGTATATCAGAGCAATGCTGCTCTTTTTTTCCTTCCTCTAATTTGTTTACAGTCTTTAAGCCTCTTGAGTGAGCTCTGGAGTTTTTTATTTTTATATAAAAAAAATGGAATTAAAAAAAAAATTTAGGGCTGCAACAAACAATTATTTTGACAATAAGATTATTCTGGAAATTATCTCCTGGATTTTTCAGACCTTGTTCAATGTGGTTCTGCAAAACATATACTATACATTATAATATAAAACACATTAGTATGCAAGTATGGCTTAAATATAAAAATCAGCCAGAACAAAAATAACTCTGGTTTATGTATAAATAACACTATAGTAAGATAGTAACACACTGATTTAGAATATTACTTCATATAACAATATTTACATTACATATTAAATAATATAATATATATATATATAATTTATATAATAAAATTATAATATATCTTATTATATAAGATTAATTCTAGTTTATTAAAAAAAAAAAAAAAAAAAAATCCAATCATTCTGACCTGGTCAAATTGATTGTTCATGAGTTGTTGCTGTCATATTTTTGCTTATAAAAGTTTCACTAGATCTGTAAAGAACATCTAAAATAGACAAAAGACTATCAGCATAACACTCCAAAAAATGCTGGATTTAACAAATTAGATTTATTGGCAAGTTGATACATTACAACACATCCAAATGACTCTCCAGAAGGAAAATAAATTGTTGAGCTGCGCAAAGCTTACAGAGAAATTAAAAGTCCGGGGCAACACAATCTTTAAACAGAGGTCAAAACAGAGAATATATATATATATATATGAAATGAGCATCTTTTCAAAATCATAGCAGATAAAACAGTGCAAGTCATAACAGTGAGGTGGCTGTATTGGCATAAAGATCACCAAACAGGATTAACGTCAAGAACGCATTATACATAATTAGTGAGCTATGAATCGTTCCAATCCCTGAAAAAGTTTCACCAGTTTAAGAAGTTGAGTTAAGAAGATCATGGAATATAGCGGAGAGAAAAAGTGACCAAGAAAAAAGTTTTTATGTCTCAGTGCATTATGTCTCAGAGGTTAAGACTTCAATCGGTCACATTATCTCTACCTGAGCATTACCTGTTCACAGCTGGCCTGTTGCATCCCGATAGATTGAATTTTTCAGAGGGACAATGTAATCACTTTTACCTACGGTTGCCTTATCATACATCAAACACAGATAAGAGCAATGACAAGTATTTCTAATGAATGAGCTCTCAAAAACGCTATGACTGGGGGCAACTGACTGACTATGATGGACGACTAGAGTGAGAGGCTTTTAGAGGTTTCTACCATTTTATGCTGACTTCCCAGCAGCCAGCTTTACCGTGAGACTTACAGGATATAAAATCAACTGCCTACCTGGGAAAAAAAAAGTATAGAAAGAGGTGTTGTGCTTGTCTGTAAAGAAGAACATTCAGTTGGTCCTGACAGTGAAGGCACAGTAGAGATAGAACTGAGAGTGTGTGCATATGGCATTGAATGATGGGATAGATTCCACATTCCGTCTGATTGCACGAACATTGAGATGCAGTGCAAAGATAGCTACGCTACGGCTGTGACGAACAGATGTCAGAATGTGAGTCATCACTTCATCAAATGAAGTCCACGAAATGCATCTGTGAATCATTCGGGAATGTGCAAAGCTACACGTTTTCAGCGAGTTGCTAGTCAACTAATTGGTCTTAAGAAGCCAATTAAAAACTGATACTAAAAATATACAAGCATACATAAAATATGCGCACTATTTTACAGAGAAAGCATGATAAAACATCAGGTTCTAGCTGTGATAGTGGAAGTTTTAGCATAAACGTTACATCAAACCTCATTTCAAACCCAGCAAAATGTTCATCAATAGACACGATAAGCTGATAACTCTTGTTGCTTCTCAGACAGGAATTAGACCAACAGACGCTCGGGCTGATCAGAGATCTTCTGAACATGCCAAGTGAGCCCCTCGCCCCGCGTTTACTTAACCACAGCCTACTTCTGAGAAGTATTTACATTTTCTGCACAAATGGAAATCCAGATATTGCGCTGAAGGGTAAACAGCCCCTGCTAGAGAAAAACACGGGTGATTGAGCCCTTGTCTGATTTGATTACAGGTTTTATACATCAACTACAACGGGGGTACCAGTCAGTACAGAGTGCTCACAAGGCTGCCGCTTGACAGAGCAAAAGCTGAGGGATCCTGCGCTGCAATTCATTCATTAGCATGCTAATTACATCCATTCACAAATGAAAATGCCCACAAATGCCCACTGCCTTGTCGTAGGCAGAACGCACAAATCCATTAACTGCAGCGGGCGGTGACGTGCCGCCTCTTACATATCTCTTACGTGATCTGCTACACTACCACTCCCATCCACAACTGATCTGAGTTAACCGCTGTACGGTGTGGTAATACCTGCAAAAAAATTGGCTTTGCAAACTTGACAATGGGATTAGCGCTCTAGCTTCGCTGAACACCATCAAATTTCTGCTGACAAGCAAAGATTATGAAAGCATTTAAATGCTGCTTTAATTTTGGGGCTTTTTTCTTTGTTATTACTCAACCATTTTCTTTGTGAGCATAATATAAATTAACTTTGGAGACTACATTTTGAGAATTCTATATTAAATGAACTGTAGAGCATAACAAGCTATTTCTGGCAAAGTTTGATCACGAATCCTTTTCTTCAAAAGGAGCAGTTCAAAAACAGCAATGTCGCATTTGCCAAAGTCAACCTTACCATGAAAAAATAACGTTTTTACCAAAATAACAAAACTCTAAGTAAGTCGTGCATTCAGGTCTGTATTTTACTGAATTAATGTGCTTTAATAGAATTTTGAAGGAAATTGTTTTGTTAAATATGCTTCAAATCAGTACACTGGTTATTCTAGGCATTCTAGGTTCTGTCTGCTTATATTTTGTAGCTTTTTGCCATTTCGGTGAACGAGACAGACAGCTGACAGAGTAATATTGAGAAAAGAGGAGAACCAGAATCTAACCTGGGTTCCTTTTCATCAGCAGCACTACCACTTAACAAACGCCCAGTCCTCTGAATGGACATCATCTGTTGACAGAGTAAAAGTGAAGCCCCAGAACATACAACACATGCTTTTATAAACTTCACTAAAGAACGAAAACATCTCTGTGAATCTAAAAAGGGTCATGAGACCGTAAAATCTCTTTCTAGCACAGGCTATAATTGTCCCTACCGTTGCACTCCTAATAGCCTCTATTTTTAGGTCTCTAACCTGAGAAATATAGCTAACAGATAAATAACTCCATAGTGAGTGCCCAATGCCAGTGTGCGCTGTCCTCTGACCCCTTACTGTTCAGATCACTTGTACCATCTACAAAGAGCCCCTAAAATGGTTCAGGTGTTTACTTCAAATTGCCTGTGACACAGGCAATGCAGTCCCGCAGGCAAAATGCTTAATGCATTCAAGTCATAAAACATACTGCCCTCAGGCAGACACAGTTTTCAAAAGCTTTTGATTAGCAGGTAACTGATGAGGACACTTCTCTCTAACTGTAGAAACACGTCTCCTGGAATAGAATGGCAACATGAAAGTGTGTTTTGAGCTGGAGAGACAGTCTATAGGAGGGAAAGTAATGCATAAACACTCAAGTATATGCCTAAAACACAATGCCTTGATGTGGCTAATCTGAACAATTAGCAAACTACAAAAATTAAAGGCATAGTTTATAAAAAATAAATACATTTTGGCATTACTTACTTATTACAAACTTTTGTTTCTTTCTTATGCCAAAGATAAAAGACTATATTTTGAAGAATGCTGGTAATCAAAAATCTATGGTCCCTATTGACTTCTATAGTATTTATAGTATATTAGTACATAGTATATACAACTGTTGGTACTTAAATTTTCTTCTAAACAACTTCTTTTGTGTTCATCATAAAGAAACTACCGGTTTGGAACGACATGAGGGTGAGTAAACGATGGCCCCTTTGCCACATTTCTCATTTTTTCATATTAATAGCATGAGATTCAAAAATGTGATATAAATGTTCACTAAACCCTGCAGGTAAATCAATCACAAAACAGACTGCAAAGTCTAAGAAAACACAGTTTCTCAGCTTCATCTTACTGTCCATAGAGTATACGTCATAGAGGGAAAATGACAGGGGTTTTCTGACAATGCTTTAGCATCAACACTGAGAGGTGTAATATCGTGTAGCTCAGCAAGGAGCTGAAGAAAGCTTGTGTGCTGTGAAGTGTCTTGAAATTAGCTCGAGCTGACATCAGCGGCATCACTAACATTGATAATATTGTTAACGCACGGTTCGGCTAAGCTTGAGAGCCCTCGAGCATCACTGACCTTGACCCTGCTGAACAGCCGGCTTCCAGCAGCAGATGACAATTTCCCCTGTACTCTACCCAAGGGGGTCTACCAGCTCCATTAAGCCGGCACATCTGTAACAAAGCTCTAATCACTTCAGTAGAGGTATCTAGTGGCATCCTGGACATGATTATAAGATCAGGAGCACTGAGAGATCGTAATCATTTAATCCTCTCAGAACACAGAGCTGCCTGATTTCTAAAGCTCTCCAGTGTTTCCTATTATAGAATTCATTACCGGGAGGGGGGAAAACAATTTAGACCTGAAAACCACAAAAAAAAAACAAGAAGTCTTCTTCATCTTGTCTGCTCCTAAAACATTTCTAAGGAACATCAGGGGAATATCTGTGCATATTTGATCAGACAAAGCAATAAAACTGATTTGATTATGAATTGGCAAAGAAGAGGATCTTGTCATCAAGTGTTTTTCCAGTGGAGGCAACTCCACCATAACTCACTGTGCCATCAACTCCCAATGACAGGGTGGAAACGAAGCCCTTTGCACTGAGAGCCATCTGCCCTTGTGTACAATGACACAATGGGGAAGCACAGATCTGTGAAAAACACAAACACTCCCTCTCTCCTTTAGCATCAGAAAAGTAGTAAACACAGAAGGACTCAGGTACTGGTGCCAGGGATACAGGCATCTGCCACTGCAACAGCTATGCGTAACTTATAACTCTGCATAACCATGCGTAATTCAACCTAGCTGTAGCATGAATGAGAATTAAGTTTCCTCTGGTGCACTACCAAACATTACACCGTTGCAGGTTATTTAGTTTATACGCAGGATTGCATTTAAACTATTTTTGAAGCCGTTACAGACTATTACAACCATTTACAGCTGTGGCTGACAGATTTCATTTCTTTCACAGATGATATTCATGACAGTCACAATTATTTATATTTTAAGAGATGCTATTGATAGTTGTATTAATACATTTTATTAGTGGCCATCCAGCTTGAAACAATCCAGAAACCTTTTCAAGCATACTGCCCTTTCATTTGTGCATGTCACGTTGCAGTAAAATTGATTTAAATTAATACTAATGCAGAAAATTGAAAAAAAGAAAATTACAAGAGAAAAATTACTTTGGTGTCCCCTTTTGAAAAAAAAAAGAAAGGTCAACACCCATAATGCATATTGGATTTTTGCACTACCCCACTGTAAAGTCTGACCGTCTCTGGCTGGTTATAAAAAAAAATGCAGACGTTCGATCTGTAATTTTAATAAAAGTCCTGGAGCTCAGCTGTCAAATGTATGGCATGTGAAGCCAAATGACAGGTTTTGCATCATCCAGTGGACTTTTTCTGAGTAAAAACAGGGATTTCTGGCCTGGTGAAGATAAAATAGAAAAAGAAAAATACAAACAGCTCAATACAAATCTAGTTGAAAATTGGTGAACTAATTCTTTAAGAACCAATGGGGTAATCAAATTAGGTACATAGTTGTACAACCTTACCCTAGAGAGCAGAGCTGACTGTGTGTTTCACTGTGGCTTTGACCCCCCTGGAGTCCAACTGACCCTCCATTGAAGCTGAAGGCTGTGTGCAGGGTCTTGTGTCTGTGAGCAGCAACCACTTGAGCCCCCACTAGCCATGTACCACATGGGGGAACAATCGTGGAGCTCTCCCAAAATGTGCTGATGCTTTTAGACAGCCCCATCAGCCTGTCACTCTCCTTAACGTGCCACACACCAGCTTACACCAGCACCGCTGTGGCAGTCAGCCCACACAGCACAGCACGAGAGGAATCCTGACTCCACCCTCACGTTCAAAGAGATGTCTGAAGAGAAGCCGGCTCGGTTTCCACTCAAAGACAGCGAGACAGAGCACACCATGTCTTTCCATCCTGAACAAAGCAAGGGAGGGAGCTAACTCAAACGTCAACACCTACCAGGAGCATTTAGCCAAGATGGAATGGAGATAATTTAGGAGAAAGAAACTCCCGATATTGTTAAAGCCATGTCCTGCTGGCTCGAAGCATGTAGCGGAGGGTGATGCTCTCTTTCTGTGTCACCGGCAATGCACAAAATATGCCAGTCAGGCAGACGCCACGGAAATGGAAAACGAGCTCATCCCTCCTCTGTGATAACCGGTGGCCCTGTTCAAGGCTCCCTCGCTGTATAATCAGTCTCTGATCTCCTGACTGAAGTCTGCCTGTTTGATAGGAAGGCCTGCGTGACCACTCCATCTCAACATGTGAGGAACCTGTGGAGGGCCTGGTAAAAGAAAAAAAATAAATAACACTTCTGCATTCCTTGACGGGCCCCTGCTTCAATTTTGATCTCAACAGCCAATATGATGAAAAATGGATTAGTCGAAGGGTGTTACAACATAAAAGTCCAATATGGATGAGGAAAAGATCCGAGGGGCAGCCTTGGTTTTCACTCCGGGATTTCAGGGTTTTCCACACACATCCGACACGCCCTTTGGCTCTTAAGAGGGTCTCACATCCTGAAGGTTACACGTGTCTCTATCACAGCCTCTAAGTGACAGAGATGTTTACCTCAGACACTGAAAGGAATCCTTATCTTAAAGGCCACTGTAAATAGTACTGTGCTCAGGTGGATGAAATCCACTGCAACAAACTTGACAGGAATAAACGATTCGCCCTTTTCTTCGCTTAAAGGTAAAACTAGTCATAGTTGTAGGCAATGTATCAAACATCTGACAGTCATATCACCTATATTTATAGAAGTTATATAATGGCTCATCTTATATTATAAAACAGATAGCTCATGCTAGGTTGGCTGAGCTACTTTTGGAGCCGTTTCTGTTACCTGCACCTGAATTAGACTGATGATATACTCAGTGGAGACACAGTTTAATGTAATTTTTAATATTCATGAATAAACATTAGCTTGCTAGAATTACTATTTCCAACTTTTTACAAAGGCAATAAGTTGCTTGATGCTGTCTGTTACAGTAAATTCATGTTGAATTTTACACAACACAGATTGTTTCAAAGAACCTTGAGAGGGTTTGAGGCGCTCATGCTACACAACAGCCCTGTGACAGTTAAAGGGTCACAACACCCTAAAAAACTTTTTTTTTAGTTGTTTACAGATATATACATGTTGTACATTGCTTAAAACAGTAATATATGTCGCTACAAATGTTACAAAGTAGAAATTGGTCATTTTTGCGCTTTTTGCAACCATTTCGTGCATCCGGTTTTAAAAGTTACGTTTGAGCCCGTGACGTAGATGCGGGGTTTTTTAGCGCTCATTCGCTGCGTGGCTTGTACAGTACCTATCTATGTCATCGGCTTGACGGCCCTATTAATGCATTATTAATGAGCAGTGTAACATTATTCATGACAAAGGACTCGTCTAAT
>JAUMHP010000072.1:5095506-5109428 GCA_032361065.1 Enteromius trimaculatus | reverse complement strand
GAAAAGGGCACTTGAGGCATCCAGGAGGAAAGGGGCGGGTGCTCAAGCACCCTCCGCCCCCCCTCTGCACGTGCCTGCCTCTGTATGATACTGTTTGATACAAAGTATGATACAAAGGCTGGAAAAATACAGATTTTCAATTACCATTTAACATAATCAATGTAGTCTGATTCGTAAACAAACTCTTCGAGATGAGGTTTTTTTGTAGTAAATTTAAAAAAAAAAATTAATTAAAAAAAAGTAGTTAAACCGGCACAGTCAAATTCCTAAAACTGTTTTTTTTTTTTATATACAAGTAATTTTTATTACTCAACTAATTATTATGATATGGATTATTAAATGGATGATAAAGGATTATAAAAAATTACCATTATTATGATTTTAATACAGTCTAAACTAGAGTTAGACTTTTCAATCAACATACATGACCAGTGTAGCCAGGATCAGAAAAAAATTACTTTTCTTCAGTTTGTTGATCAAACACAAAGCGCAACCAGTCATTTTCTTTCTTTTTAATCAAAAGTTCAAAAAGATGAATTACCAGTTTGAATCAGTCTAACTGGCCCCAACACTTGGACAAATGGGCATTATAACTGAAACATATAAAAAATGATCTGAATCAAAACCAGAACTGAATCAATAGCTTGCAAATCATTAATTAAATCACACCTGGAAATTAGTATTAATACCTCACCTTACTATTCAAAACTAAACAGAACTTACTAAAAATGAATGTACTATGCTAGCTGAGGCGAATATAAAACAAAAGATTTCTGTTTTAGCAACCAACATAACACCTTTTAGCACCTGACTGCTCTATGGGCACAATTATCTAGTTTGTCCTGTACAGCCACAAGTAAGAGAAAGATACATGCAAAGTGCTCAAGTTTAATGGATGTACAGTAAGGCACATAAAAGCTCCGCTAAATAAGAATGAAAGGACGTACAGTGCAAAATGGGCTTTTTCTTTAGACTTTTTAGTAAGGACAAGTCTGTCAGCACAAGCAGGCTAAAGCTGGGACATCAGAGAGAAGAACAATGAGAAACCTGAGATTCCTCAGCGGGTGAGAGAACGAGAGCGATGCGGAGGGGGAGGAGGATAAAGTGAATAAGAGAAGAAAAAAAAAAGCGCCCTGCATTCTTGTAACTCAAGAACTGTAAGAATGTGTGTGCAGCAGGTATTTATGGAAAGGTGATGGCAGATAGTTGCTCTGGAAACGGCGACAACAAAGGAGAAAAGCAGCGAAAGAAGAAGAAGAAAAAAAAAAAAAAAGAAAAACAACCGCAGGCAGCGCTCAAGGTGTGATGGCACCAGCTCTGCGTACCACGTCGTCATGGCAACAAGCAGCGGGGAGAAATGGCGGTGTTAACATTCATTCAGAGAGGCAGCACATGTCCATCAATCTCTAGCGCATAAAGAGGCAACAGCACGTCTGCTAATGGTGTGAAGCCTGCAGGGCGCTCCATTGTTCTGCTATAATTATGCCAAAAAGGACAGGGAAAGGGTGTTGCTCTTTTCTTCACTAAGGGGTCGCTACACAAACACACATTCAAAAGAGAAGCTTCAGTTCATCTCAAGGTATAAAAGAAGAGCAAACCTGACAACAAACACACGTACGTGCACACACACGGGGCACCCCGTGCACCCTCTGAAAGAGACACCAAAGGTGGACGTTTCCGCGTATCACTTTGTTGTGATAATCTTTTCTAAACACAGCCCTGGGCTTGCAGATAAACTCCAAACGCAACATTCAAGGTGAGCTCTCTGTCTCTCTCTCTCTCTCTCTCTCTTCCCTGGAATTCCATTTTTTTCCATTCGGTCCGTTTGCTGCCACACTCTGTCAGCGGTAGCAGGATGACAGGGCGGAGGAGAACCGGAGGAGGTGGAGAGAGGAAAACAAGATGGCACAGCGGCGTGAAGGTTATGACTTTGAACACGTGCTAGCTGGGGACCGGAGCGCGCGCACACACACACACACAGAGTGCTCTGAGTGTTCCTGTTTGTTCCAGGTGCTTCTCTACTCTTGCTAAGTCAAACATCTGCATGGCTTTTCATAGCAGGAGAGACGCATCAATCGGCGAAGATCAACACCTGAGAGGGCTAAAGGGAATCACCAGCATTCGGCTTACCCAAACAAGGCTAGCACGAGTAGTCTGCATTTTTGGACAGTAAACAATTTGTTCGTTTTTATATTTTTGATTTCATATTTTGTTGATTGACCTTGCGATTGTTATACAAGACAACATTTGCAATATTTTACTTTCTCAAGGTAATTCCATTATTACCACTATTCCATTTAAGATTTCTCTTGGATATGATTCAGCACTTTACCTGCATGTGAAAGAAAAGCTGTTTCTCCTTACACAAGGAAAGTTCTTGCAAATATATTAATTTTACAGAAATAAATAACTAAGCCCAAACTATTCAGTCCACTTTCTAAAAGATATAATCAATAAAACCAAAAATAAAAAAAATAAAAACACTGGTACTCTGGGGGTTTTGGATCGGTTTAAACAGAAATAGTGTGAAGAAACACAGAAGAATATGAAGATGTTCTAATACAGATGTTCTAATCACCTGACAACGGTGGCCCGGTAGCACACAACACAAAGAAATTAGTCCTATGTATTGAGACGATTTCTTTGTGTTGTGCACTACAGACTGATGTGCACACTGTTCACTTCAGATTAATTTTGGATCATAATTATATTTGTTAATTATCAAAATCATCAATAGCTAAAGTCCGTATGCCAAATGAGAAGACGCTAGATACAAATAGAATGTCTAAAGTCGTGCTACATGATTTCTCGTGACATAAGCCCTTAGCGCTTCGATTCTGCGGCATTCAATTAAAAAAAAAAAAACAAATGCCACAATGCCTCCTGCACTCATAAGTCACTCTGCCGATGCAGTGCTGGCATGTCATTACAATCATAGCAGCACAGTGACTCACTGAGGATCTGAGGTTATCAACTTCTAGTAAATCAGCTGAGCTTAAGGTCAGGGGGACACAATATCTGTGCCGTGAGTGTTCATGGTTTGCGTGGTGTGAGAGGGCGTCCGTATATTAGCCGGCTTTGCAGGACAACCGTGTCGCTCTCAACAGTAGCTGCGACTCGCAGCAGTGGCCGACTGCAGAGGATGAGTCACATCAAACAAAACACTAAATCTGCCCAAAACGCAAACAAACACAAGCGTTTGTGCACAAGGAGACATGCGTCACATCTCCGAGCTCTTGAACAAAACAAAGGATAAAAGAGATAAATTGCCCCCATCTCGGGACGGCGTATGGTTTCCACGTCACCTCTTCAAAAGGAGTAAAACCAAGAAGAGAGACTCAGTTGAGGGCTGATAATAATGTGTCACTATAACTGCAAACAGGGACAAGCTGAAACCTCTAGATACATCACAGTACAAAAGTAATGCAGAGATCTTAGTGGGAGATTGTCGAATGTCATATTGGCTTTGGGAGCCGGCGATAGCTCTGGGTCTAGTGATGACTGTTTGAAATGGGTGTGAACGCACAGCACGCGCAGACTCGGATTCCCACCTGTTCAGAGCAGTTTTGAGCGAGACGGTGAAGATGAGGTGTAGAGAGACACGTGGAGCAGCCATGGGGTCTGAACAGGAGTGGAAAGGGGCTGAGTAACTCCACAGGGAACATGGCACAAAGGAACTGTTCTCACCCTAATGAGCAGCCAGATCTCAACACCACAAGCCTCCAGACTCTCAGACCTGTGCTGCTCTCACATGGGACTGTATCAAACATTTTCACCCACACTGGAGGGGCTCGAGTAACAAAGTTTCCTCCAAGCACACAGCTTGTTGCTGAGGTTGAAGTGGGAGGCTTGCTCTAAACGATGGGCGCAAAAATCCCTTTCTGACTGAATTACATCCATCTGCCTTTGTAATCTACTTTGGAAAAGGAAATCAAGAAGGAAGATGATGGAGACATGAGAGATGCAGACCAGAGAAACCCTCTGAATGATGTATCTGCAAAGAGGCCGTGGGTCTGAACTCTTACCGGAAAGCCTCCAGTACTGTCCTCTCCGGCAGACGAGGGGCAACTCGCTCGAAGACGCTTTTGAAGTCATCCAGCTTCAAGAAGCCACGACCTGTAGAGAGCACAAAAATTCAGAGCAAGTGTTAACAAGACTAATACTTTAAAACATCAAAAGGTTGTTCGCTGTGAGGCCGGGTGTGTTATTAGAGCGCCACACTTGCATGAGATCAAGCAAAGAGGATGAGATAAGCACACCTGAGAGCACACTCTCATTATTTTTGCTTATCTTAAGGAATAAAATCAGCTTTCTTTGCTCGTTCCACCTACTAAAAAGCTGGTGGATAAAGCCTAAAATACACTTCTTTTGTCTGCGTTCTGTTTCGGGGCACAGACTGTCTGCGTCATCAGTACAGTCCGCGAAGGTTCACACACACAGTCCACATAATGGCCAGATTTTGAGTCTATGCGGACTTGTTAGCAGACAACAGTGTTGGACTACTAGGCAATAAGACGTTTTTAGAATGTTTTGACTTAATTCTAGATTTAGATTTTTTATGTTTAACTGGTCAACTTAAAGTAAGTGCAACACGATTCAAGTAAATTTCTCTTTGTTCATCGTTTCGTTAAAATACATTTTATTCCTAGTGCATCGCACAAGAAATGGTCAACATGGTGCAAATGTAAAACAAATGACTTGTTAAATATATCTTTGAATAAAAGATCCAGGAAATATAAAGGCATTCTGATTGGGTGCCTTCAAATCATTCTGAAAGTGATTCCAACGATATTGTTTCTCTGTGCCATTCTGTAATATTGAGAACGATTTTTAGTAAAAAAATTTTTTATAGTCATCATCCTTGGTCTGAACAGGCCTCAACTCAAAAAGTTAAGACAATTCAAAGTCCAAAATGACTAAAAGTTTAACAGTAGCTATGCATAACTAAATGTTTTGAAAAAACAAAGACAAAAATGATTGTTAGCATCATGCAAACATGAAATATCAAATGTACTTTTTTTTTTTTTTTTTACAGATATTAGCATTTAACAAAGCTGCTTTTCCATGGTGTTTTCTACATAAACATTTGGTGAACATGTTTCAACTTTGCGCTGACATCTAGTGTCTCTTGTATCATCTGATGCATTAAATACCATTTTAATATGTGGTGCTCAAGTTTAACATGGTTGTCACCTGTCTTTTTTTTTTTTTCTCATTCCACTGCCCTGCAACAGTGCATGTGTGAGTGATCGGAGCATGGCTGCACACTCAACAGTGGCGAGACGGCGTGGAAAATGAAATCTAGCTAAGTCCACTTGCAGTTCTTTGCCTGATATTGTGAGAGCGAGAAGTAAGGCCGCCTGAGATCTCAGAGTGTCTCCGGGAGCCTCTTCCTGAGAGCTCAAAGGAACAGCTTGTTGTGCCTTCTTCTCAGCGGCTGGCACGCAGGACTTTGATTTGCAGGAAATGGCTCCCCTGAGGAAGTTTAGAGCGCTCGCATCCAAAGTCAGAGCTGAGAGTGGAATCTGTTTAGCGTGTCTGCTGAATTGATGAGAGGCACAGCGGTGCACTGAGCGGGGGGATTATGGGAGGGGTGGGGGTCACGGAGCACTGTGACATGCATGTCAACACGGCAGACCCGACAACACCAGCTCACCAACCGTAACCAAACACTGCCCTCCACAGCCACGACATCAGGGATGAGAGAGCGGACACTTGCGGAAACCGCAGGACCTGTGCAAAACTAGAAAAATCACACATCTCATATGTAAAAGAATTTCAAGTGTTAGAAAGGTCCATAATTGCATGATTTATTCGCTGAATGCAGGAGAAAACAAATGTTTTGAGCAGGAATCGGCAGGGAGCTCAGCTCACTTTCACACCGGGTGAGAGCGGGAGGGTTTCCAAATGCTCTGTCACCAGGCAGGCTGCCACTTCAGGCTCTGAATGGGAGCGACGCACTTCAGCGCGATTTAGCTTCCAGCGTGTCCCCATTGAAGATGAGGACGGGGGTGACGGCGCAGATGAAACAGTCAAACATCTCATCCAGTGCAAACTGTTCAGCCGCAGATAGGAGAGGACTTGCCTCTGTTGGCAGTCTGACAGGAACATCAGGCAGAGAAAGCCAGGACAGAGGGTTTAAGCATAGCTGGCAGAGGAACAAAGACAATCAATCTGGGAACTGCTGAAATTATTAAGACACTTTGCTAGCATGTAAGCTCTGCCGGAGAACACCTGCCTGACAGTTGTCCTTCACCTTTCCAGCTGTGCATGCTCATTCACAACCGTTTACTGCTACGCCAAAAAGATTATATTTCTGTAGCATTTTATAGCGTTATCAATAGTCGGTGCTGATATACACGGTCAATACCAGACTCGCAGTATGTTAGGTGAGTTAAAAGTAAGTCAGAATCACGCTTCCAATCTCGGTTCTAAAATTAGCTAATTTTCAGGTCGCTCAGAATTCGTACAAGGGTTGAGTGAACCCGCTCACAGCAATTTGGTCCTCGAGATGAATTTGATGGTTCATTAACATTCACAATTCTAATTAAAAGCCAACTGTAGTTTTTTAAATGCCTACTACTTATTACTGGAGACTATTTTAGGTTCTAACAAAATGCTCCAAAGCCTGATCGGGAGGCTCACAGGAAGTCTGAGAAAGCAAATGAGATACCAAAGAGATAAACAGAAAGAGAGTGAGAGAGTCTGCTTCGGGCAATAATGGGTCCATCGAACATCTGCTGAAGAGGCAGCCTTCACATGTATAAATATTCTGCTCAAACACACCAGTTTTCCTCTTTAATGGCGGGTCAGCAGGGTTAATGAAATAAGATCCCTCGGCCATTCTGAGCAGATTCAATCAAGGTCAGTTGATATCCTCCTCCTGTGGTCACTCCAAACTTACTCAGTAAAATTATTTCTATAACAAAATTAATTAGTTAATTATACTTTTGCCTCTCATTGGAATATCCTACAAACAGTTCCAGAGAGGCCGAAATTATCCACGGAGACCACGAGACCCATTTTACTGTTTTCTACCCAACCTTGAAGAATAAAAACACTTTGTTTCATAGTATAGCTTCATACAGGACAGAAAAATACTTCAGAAACAGATGAAGGGTATTTGGCATTGTAGTTTATCAGGCATTAACTGTTTAACAATCAGAAGTTAAATCACCACAAAAAGGTTCATTTCAAATATCAAGGGGGAAAAATTACCAGAAGGGAGAATATCTACTGCCTGATGGTCACAGTGGACCAAAAAAAGGACACATGGCGCCCTCTACTGCAATAACATGAAAACACCACCCATCCCCAATACCACAATCGTGTGTAAACGGCACATTCAAAATTATATTCGCAATTATTCGCAAATATTATAGCTAACAAAAGCACTAACATTTCTTTCTCCCCCTGTCACAAGTGCACCTTGCATTGCACTCATTTCACCTTCTCACTTATTCATAGCAACTCGAGATACACAATTTTAATTTGTCAATAAGCCTTTTCTTTTCTGGTGATAGAAACGTTCTACAACGCACTACCAGCAGGGACTGTAAATACAGCAAAACACAAAGTCCTTGCACAAATAATTTGGTCAATAAATGTGAACTGCACAGAAATTCAAAATTAATGTTTACAATTATTCCAGGCCTCTGTTATTGTTTACTTCTACTTCTCCTTGGCAAATAGGGCCTAAACTTAGTACATGACATTATATTCATAACCACCTTAGTACTTGTTTTGTTAGTTCTACTTGAAAAGTGTCAGCTAAAACCACACATTTAGTGAACCACACATTTAGTAAAAAAAAGTAAAAAAAAAAAAAAGCAAAAAGGCTTCAGAGGGCTTTCAGCTGATTCACTATTCTTTAGCATTTCCACAAAATAAAGATCATGAGGTCTTCAAGCAGATATATCACCAGTCTAATTTTGTAACAACTCAAAAGTATTGAAGCATAAGTGTTAAACATGCAGAACGCATAGAGATAGAGAGGAGGAACATACAGTGTACATCAAATGCACTGAAGATCTGCCTCGTCTTCTCATATGGATCTTCTACTGACATCTTCCTCCTCATGAGAGACACAAACCGCTCCAGCGGGACCCCTTTCAGAGAAATAGAGGGAGAGAAAGAATACTGGGTTTATTACAAAGCTCTCGTCTGAAGTGCATGCTCTTCCTTTACATGGCAGTCATCTGAAAGCACTGTGTTTAAAGGAGTAATATCTTTCCCTCTTGCCTGCAGGGTAGTCATTTTTTCTCTGAGTGCTGTTATTGAGATGAAAAAGGTAGGCTGGGGAGTTCTAGACAGCATTCTCGCGAAACACCAAACATACAGAGGGAGTTGGGCGAGGAGATCTGGGTGGGCTACGCTGACAGTGACGGCTGAGAAACTGGGGGATAAACCTCTATTGGGAGAAGCAGAAATTAATTAAGAGATCCAAGGACAGATGTGATGGCTCCACTGCACTTCGAGTCATGCCAAAACATACGCTGCGATCTGTCCTTTGAGAATCTCAAGCCAAGTGATAAAATAATACTGCATGAACACAGGCAGGATTGTTTTCTAAAAACAAGTTACCGTAGCAAGCAGATTTGTACCTCTTCCTGTAGAAAACATGAGTGGTGCTTGATCAGAAGGGACACAACCCACAATGCAAGTGTGACTATCAGGGTTTTGCTAAGTGGTCACTAAGTTGTGCTCTGTGTGTTTAAGTTGTGCTCTATGTGAAAAACTCCAACATCAGGTTTCTATGATATTCTGGTCCCTAGGTATGGCTCACCTCCCTCCTTCTCTCAATTTTTGTCTTTAAGAAAAACACAAACAATAAAACACTTCTGATTGCAAAAACAGTAATAGCACACCTCTTCTCAAGCTGCTTGATTTGAGGCATCACATACTGTATATCTGTATATACATTGTCCAAATCCCTTATCCTAACCAATAGTAATGCTGGCCTAAGCAAGCACCTTTCATGCAGTAATTAAAACACAATAAAACACACGTTTTTCTTAAAGTCACAACATAATAATATGCTGACAGACATATACTAATGTGAAACGGACTATCAAAAATCAATCAAAATCAAAAATGTATTGTAGGGCAATGAAACACACTTGGATGAATTATTCACAATACCATCAATAATTTGCATTTGAAAAATATCATGTTGACTTTAATGTGTGCTGCCACATTTTGATAGAATTAGGACAACTTTGGCCTACAGAGATTTGAAACACCACACAAGTGATATCTTCACATAGCCTTGAAATTCTATTACATATTTTCCGTATATGAATGAAATGATAAAAGTCTTAGAGATGCACAATGCATCAGATTCTCTTACCAAAAAAATGCACAGATTTACATATAGCCTAACCCAGACAGCATGTCTGACAAATGAAAGACAAAGAGCTGTGCAAACCCATCTCTGTCCCTCCTGCCTTAAAAAGATCCTGGTGCAGGAAGCCAGACCAGGGCTGACTGACATTCACTGTGATACAGAGCCCATCAGTCAAGGAAGTGTCGACTGGGTGGTCTGTGTGTCCTTCCCAAGTTCCCACCCCTTTCTGAATTTCTGCCTCACTACAATGCTCACTACCTTGGGGTCTTTCTAAGCTTTTCGTTCTTCAGTTGGTTTTCTTCTCACCGCCCTCCCCTTCTCTCTGTTCTTCACATCTTCTCTACTCTTCTGCGTGACTCATTCAGCAGAACAGACCACTGCCTGACTTACACACACACACACACAAGAAAATGTGCAACAGTGTTCTCGCCTAGAGCTCCTATTTAAAATCATGGACATCTCTGATTTGATGTGCTCTTTCCTCCCTTTTCACTTCAGACTATCCCTGAACCATCCAGCCCAGGGTGGAAGCTGAAATACAACACTGCATGGATGCTTAACGTTGCATAACCAGCCCAAATATGAGACATTTTTGGAGAATCAAAGACAAAATCTAAACCTCAAGATCTAATCTACTGTGCCATTCTGGTTAGTCACGCATTTGAAATGGCTTTTCAAATCAAGTGCCATCAAATTCTTGTCATAAAAAGCCTGTTTTTGTTTTTTGTATGAATCTGAATGCAGTTCAATATACAGGCCTTTGACTTTCCTCTACTATTCTCGACAAATGCTGGCTATTTATGCAGGGATGTACAGCCTAAACTAAACTTCCGGTCAATATTGATTATCTGATTAGTACTTGTGTGTCATATAATTGGTTAATAATAAATTAATATGAAGTGATAAAACAAAAAAATCATGTGTCACATTGAAATGTCAATAAATCATAATGGTCAACACAAAATGCATACGTTTTTCTACCACACCACAACTTTAAAAAAAAAAAAAAAAAAAAAAAAAATTATACAGTATTTCTATAAACATGCAACAGACAAATGCGAACAACTTTAATTAATCAATAAAATAAAACTACTCCAAATATTCAAAGCCATGGTCTAGCGGTTGCTTTTTTGTGCTCATGGAAGCAAGGCGAGGTTGTGCCTTGCATTGCATCCCCAACACAAAAAAGGGCCAGGAATCAACATCTGTTATCAAATATCCATCAGATACCATTGTGGAGGGATTTCTGAATCAACAACATCTCACATCCTAAAGCTTTCATGCCTCTGTGGTAAAAATAGAGGCACTAGAAATCGAAATTAGAAGATTGCTAGCTGTGTGACCTTTCCTTCGTTTCTCGCTTATTTCGCAAGTGAAAGAAGACGAAAGAGAGTGAGATAAAGAGAAGGACAGTGGCAAGGGGGTGAGTGGGCTAGACGAGTGGCAGTGATATTGTGAACACCGTGCAGCACTGAAGTCTAAAGTGGCCTCTTTTCCGTGCATTGAGCATTTCACTACTGAGTCTAGTCAAGCCTCCCACATCACCACCAGCAACCCTCTCCTCCCGACCATCACTAATTTAGTAATCACATGAAATTCAAAAGAGGGGCAATTTAATTCACCATTTGCTCTTAGCAAGATTTAATGGTGGAATATTTCATCACACAAAGCATGCCACTTTAACTAGATTATCTTCAGCTTTCCCACAGGGCAGCATACAAAAGCAATTTGCTTGTGGGATAAAACAAGAAACAAATTACTTACTGTACTAATCTAGGTCTTCAACCATTTAATGTCTCCCTCAAAATGCTGTCCTGCCAAACCCCCATTTTCCTCAGCGCTTCTGTCTGTCAAAAGGGTCTGTAGAAATCCTCTATGCATTTCACGGCGACATTATTTACCGCTGTTTGTCAGGATTTTATTACTGGCAATGTGTAAAAAGATTACACAGTATCTACGTCAAGCTCCTTTTCCTTTCAATTTGCTTGAGCGGTATAAAATTTGGTTTTCCACGTAGGAAAATAAATCAGGAGCGAAACTGTGCATATAATTTTAGACTGCACATCAGTGTGGGCTGAGCGTCTGCTGAAGGTGAATCACTAAACAATAAAACGCACAGCACTGGCATGTGTACAACTGTACAGCAAACTGTGATGCGGGATGACATGTAACAGTTGCTATATTATGCCCTTACCTGAACAGTCAGTGCCGTTCTCCATCAAGATATTTGTCTCTGACTGCAAGAGAAAACACAGAATTAAATGTTAAATTATAATAAGTATTTTTTTTAATATAAAAAATATTAAGCTACAAAAAATATATATATATTTCTTTCAGCTTTAAATAATAATGTATATCTGACACACAAATAGTTGTCCCTATATAGGTACTGAAATCACCATTTTCATTCACCCGCTTCAGGAAGTTATCGACAAAACAGGCGGGAAATGCGTTGCATGTGCGCATATAATGTTGATGTCATAAACCTATTAATAATCTAACGTTTTATTCATTTATCTTTTTAAAGTAACACACATTTTATTGTACCGGTCAAATCCTCCATACCAAAATATTTCACTATTAGCTCATTTACAAACCACAGATGTCTGAATTAGACGGTAAAGTAAGTTAAGCGATTTCCAACGGCTTTTCTGCGCACTTGAACTGAACTCTGGTTAAATATTTGAATGGTGGTTCCAAGGCAAACAACTAAAAGTATTTAACCATTATGCCATTTTAAAGGTTGCTAAAATTGCTTTATGAGTCTCTTAAAACAGGTTTACATGTATGCAACTAAAAACAAAAATAGATTTTTACCCCATTTCTAAATGATTCGTAAACGACTCGTGTGAAGCAGTTCGAAGAATCAGTCTGTATAAACCCCTCCTTCCCGTGAGCCCTCGCAGCTGTGATTGGTCAGATGGCGCAGTCCTTTATGATTGGTCTACCGCTACAGCAGGTGTCGGAAAACGAAACGCCCATTGCCATAACTGAATGACAGCGCAGGATACAGCTGCTGCGTCCGAAATCGCATACTGCTTAAGTAGGTACTACATTGAAAACCTATCCTACTACTCGACCGTTAAAACAGTAGGTACTATATAGTATGAATGTGGGTAGTATGTATGGAACTCGGACATACTATATCTGCCATATTTATGTTGTCATGCGTCGTCACAACAGCGCGACAAATTAAACTTTCAATAAGTCAAGTGTAATTTAATCACGATAAACAAAATTTTCTTCCTGAGGTGCTTAAACTTACAATGAGCCGCGTCTACACTTTCCACAATTTTTTTAATACGATGCCTCCTCTCCCGGAGCCTCATGGGATAGGAAAGTGTCCATGGTATGCTTACTACAGAATTCGGCCGGAAGCAGTAGGTCATCCGGGTACTTCTCGCCTACTGAATTTCGAATGCTATGAATTCGGACATACTACTCGCCTCGCATGCTGTTTTTCGCGTACTATATTGTAGGGAAGTAAGCGATTTCGGACGCAGCGAGCGTCTTATTGACATGATGTAATCCACATGGAAATTGTACTGTTTGTGGGCGGGCAAGTTGTTCACGATGTAGAAAGTGTGGCCATTACAGAAAAAGATTTGAATTGCTGACGACTGGTTTAGGTGAATGTGAGCCAAATCTTGTTTTTGATAGACTAAAACTTTTGCAGATAGTTTATGTTCACAAACAGCTACATGACACATTGCATGACAAACCATATTTGAAAAGGCATAATAGGGGCACTTTAAGGTTACTTTGAGGAAAAATTGTACCGTTTTAGTCATGTGATCCTGAGTGTGGCGAATCACTGAAGAACAGAGGTTATTCGACCTTACATAAAACCATTTTTTCATTCTTTTTGTTCTTTCTTTAACACTCTAGTCATTTGTTGGCACTAGAATGGCTCGGATTGAACCAATCGTGTGAATCAGACTGAGAAGATCCAATTAAAATAACGATTTATTCAGGCAATCAACATCCCAGCAGGGGCCGATTGCACAGACTAATCTTAAAAGTTAGTCAATGGTTTTCTAATTTTTTCTTTAAGACTGGCCATAGTTTTTTAAAAAACTCTAAGACAGTCTTAACAAGAAGCTAACTGTCCATCAGAATAGAACTGACAAAAAAAACAACAACAAGCAGGTCTCAACTAAAGAAAGTAAATGTAGGTCAATATATTGGAAAATACGATGCAAGTGATTTTCTGTACCTTTGATGGCTTGTATCCAAAAAGCATGACCACTGCTATCTTAAGATCTTCTCTGGACAAATAACCTTTCTTGCCCACATCACATTCATAGAAAACCTAAAGAACACAGATATTGATATATTCAGGGATGTGATTTTTCCCGATTAATCCGGAATTCCGGATTTTCCGACCTAAAAATGTGACCTATGTGAATCATGCAGATCTGTAAAAAAAAATAAATAAATAAAAAAATAAAAAAAATTAATATAAAAACGGCCAGGTGGGGGGAGGGGGGGGCTTTTCGCGAGATGCGCATTAAGCACGGACACGCGAATGGTTACGGTGTTTATTACCACGACCGTTTGCGTGTCGGAGTTGAAC
>JAUMHP010000072.1:5069378-5094264 GCA_032361065.1 Enteromius trimaculatus | reverse complement strand
GTTATGTCTCATTTTAGATGTAATATTCGCATATGCTGCTTTAGGGAGCGTCTGCAAATTAACATCTCAGTACTAAACGAAGTACACATTTTTTTTTGCTTTTTTGTCCTTAGCCAATCACATGCCTGTATATTTCATTCAGACTTAATCTGCAGTCTTTATTAAGAAGTATGTATAACCCCAGCAGCAGCAATTTCATATGAAACATACATTTTCATTTGGCATGAGACTGTAAACAGGGGGATCGCACTGAATGTTCAGAAAAGAATCTGTGTTTAACACTGAACAGATAAAATAAATATGTGATTAGAGATCACTTGTCCAGTAAATATTTGTCTGTCATGCACAGTACAGTGAGCATGGCAGGGTGAAGAGTGTGTGTTTTTTTTTTAATGTTGCAGTGAAATAGACGTATCAAATAAATCAGTGGTACTGTAAAACAGAGAGAAAGAATTTAAGCCTGATGTTAGAGATGTATAGCATGGTCACCAATTCCAACAAGTCAGCTTAACAGGTGGTCATCCATTACCCCCCACTATTTCACACAAAATTGCTGCAGTTTTAAGCAACTGGTAACACAGGGCAACTTTAGTTAATTAGTTGCCATCAGTGGGAAGCCAGGTGATAAAAAGAACTCAAAACCAATCTGATTTCCCATTTTCAGTGGGAAAGTGCCCAAGCAACATTAAAAAAGTTGCAAACAAAATTGCTCAAAAAAGAATGATTTGATACTTGTATCATCATCTATAGAGATAAGGCACGGTCGCAGAATCCAAAATCTGTTACCTCTCTCTATTCTATTCATCTCTTCTCTTTTCTGTATTTTAAAAAACATTTTGCTTTAATGTGTTGTATGTTAACAGACATACAACACTAAAAAACTAAGGGACGGTTTCCTCGGATAGGGATTAGATTAAGCCAGGACTAGACCATTTTAGACATTTAAGAATTTTTAGAAACATGTCTTACAAAAATGCATTATCTGTTAGCATTTTAAGACCAAACAATGACTATAATGTATTTTAAGATATCTCAGTGCACTCCTTTTCCAGTTTAGACAGCTCTTAACATTTATTTTAATCTAGGACTAGTCTTAAACCCTGTCCGGGCCCTTAATCTGTTGAGGCAGCATAATGGGTTACTAAAAAACAATAACCTCCACCATTTCAGAAAGCATGGCTTTAATGTTAACCAAAATATAATTTCGTTATGTCTAACCTTTTCTATTTTACATCCCAGGAAGCAAATTACTCTGATGCAGAAATACTAAGTGCAAAACAGACATACACATCCATCTTAATGTGTAAAAAACTAAATTCACCTAATACCTGATATTTATAAAAGTGCACCAAACAGCAGCTAATACTTAACTTTGCACAATAATAAAATCAACGGTGAAATAAACACTTTAAAATTTCAAAGAATTACTGTTTTGCATTCAAATAAAGATTAAATGCTGTGCAGATGAAACATTTGTAATGAAGAATTTTTTAACGTTATGTTATGCATTTTCTTTAACATAGTTTCCAAAGGAACATTAAAATAAAAAATTAAAAATAATTTATAATGTACATAAGTGGCATTCGGATGGACTGGATTGTTTAATGAGTCAAATAACAATCAGAAAGATAAAACCCAAACTAAATATATGAATAACAATAGAACAAGCAGTAACACTTGAGATCATGTTTCACAGGTCCGCTCTCACAGGCGCGTTCTCGCCGTGAACAGTCCTCTAGTCACGGATTTCTCCGGTGGTGTAGGTCTACGAATCAATAGCATGTTATGTTAACCAGATTACTAATTTGCAATGATCGTTGTGCATACGCATTTCGCAAGTAGTGATGTAGGACTTCCGCCCAACGGTTTTCAGAGCCCGGATAGCTCAGTCGGTAGAGCATCAGACTTTTAATCTGAGGGTCCAGGGTTCAAGTCCCTGTTCGGGCGGAACTTTTTTTATTGAGTATATAGAGATAACTAAATATGTTAATATGGCCCCTTTCGAAGAACTGCTTCGTGAAGCTTCGACAGTTTTGTGAAACAAATGTTTCGAAACTGTGTCTCGAGGCGCGTATCAAACAGTTATCAAACTGCCCAAGTCACGTGATTTCAGTAAACGAGGCGTTCATAACGAGCATGGGGAGGCTGCAGACTTGGAGCAAGGCTGTTGGAGATCTACGGCCCCCAGGCAGTTTTAAGCCCCTGTTGTTCCTGATGCGTCCACTAGGCTAAATAGTATGAGCTGTCAGAAAAAAACAAGGCTAGAATCGACAAGAATAAGAGAAACGTTAAATAATCGCTAAAGTAACCCCTCCCCCACACCTAAACCTACCAAACCTAGGGGAGTCGGAATCTGGCAGGGGGTCAAAATTCGGCACTACAGCGGGATGGTTATTAATTAAGTTTATAAGCATCGGTTTAATCATTTCACCATATATCCTCCTCCCCCTACTGGACGCATCAGAAACAACAGGGGCTTAAAACTGCCCGAGGGCCGTAGGATCTGCCTTGCTCCAAGTCTGCAGCCTCCCCATTATAGTTCGAAATTTCAGTGCATTAACGTTACCATTGAGGGGCGATTAAATCATGCGAGTTCATTGAGATCACCACCAAGCATCTGCTATGGGGCTTTTAAATCAGTTTTATGCATGTTTTAGCCTGAGTTTTTCGTTGGATTTACACTTTTGTCCAGCAGGTGTCACCAGCGCTTCGAAACAGTGAAATATTTCGTGCGAACAGGTTCGTTTCTTATTCTTTTCTTTTTTTCGCCGAAAAGGCTAGTTTTTCCTATCACTAACATCTAAATGCTAGAATGTTATCGAAATGCTACAACACCAAGCTTTTTAAATAAGACAGGCCAGACCCATCTCATGCTCACTTAACAGTTACACATAAATGTGACTGAATGTTCTGTCGTTTAACGTTTGAAACAATTCACGTTAACGTTACCTTGATCACAGTATTGTCCTTTCAACACACCGTATATGTCAACTTAGCATCTACACCAGAATCAAATTCAAAACATAGTTGTTTCACAATCGCCATGACAGCGTTCAACATTAACTCAAATCTTACCAACTCAATTTTTTTTCCTCTCGGCATTGTTTATTTCTCTCTCGCTCCTAAAGCTTCTTCCAGCTGTGAATATTTGCATTTAGACAACCTGGATTAAAAAAAACAAAACAGAAACCGTATGGATGTGAGGGATTGGTTGTCTAATTCTAGAAGTTAAGTTTAAGCACACAGTAACGTTACCAAAGACGCTGTCTGGATAGAAACATGAACTCTATGATGAACAGTCCGTTGTTTTCAAAATAAAAGTGTAAAAAAGCTACTCTTTAAAACAGTAAATTTCGAGAAAATCTTTCATCAACATATTTCACCTCTCAAACCAATTAGTTAACGTTCAAGAAAAAAATTCTTACTATGTGTTGCTTGCATCCACTCTCCTACTGCAATGCAAATATACAAAACAATATAATGAAATACATTATAATAATTACTTAATATATAATATTAACATTATTATTTAGATTATAATTTTATTATTATTCCATGAATTTTGCTTATCGCTTAATTTTCTTTTAAATAAAACTAATAAGTAAAACTTTATAATGTTAAGCTATTGGATGACAGTAAGTTCATGATGAAAATGAAACTCCCAGTTGCATATTAATTACCAAAACGTGTTTGCTGAAAGCTATACATATAAAGTGACATAAAAATATGAAATTGAAGTCGAAATTCTTAGATTGTGCAATGTTTGGTATCATAGACTTTTATTTTGAAGAACATTGTGGCGTGTCTCCACTGTTGCTACATGCGGAAAGTACAGGCAGAGCGAGTGCGTGCCAAATCAAAACACAGCGAACTGTCGTGGTGCTGTTATGATATGAATTTCAAATGGACAATGGTCTAGCAGTTGTGTAGCTGTATATTTACAGCACTTATCTTTCTTTATAACCGAACCCATTTTAAAAGTATCTTCTTGTATCCTGTACATTTCCTCTTCCCGCCTCTTTGTAAGTCTCCGTTCATTTACGTAGAATATGTAATACGTACAGTGTTGCTTTACCATGTATCGTCTGTTAATATGATGCAATGCGAGCATTTTTCTTTTTTACAAGCTCCATCTACCTGTAAAAATGCTCAAAGTTGTTATTTTAAGACAGTATTGTCTACATTACATAGTATGAAAGTTTACAGTATATAGTTTACCGTGTGCAGTAAAGTAATACTGTGATCCACAGCTGAACAAAAATGTCCCAGGACAGTCAACATGGCAAGTGGACCATATCAGACAGTGAAGACGAGGACAACATTATTCCTCCAACACCTCAGAAGGATTCAAACAAACCAAGCAATAAACCTGACTTAGAAAGAAAACTTGATACTATCACCACTTTCATCAAGCAAGAGCCCAAGCTGAGTCCAAAACGCAATGAAGACAGCCATTCTGTAAAACTGTCCGTTCCCTCCATGGGATCTGATGCCAGGAAAGCTGCACACGCGAATCAAACCGTCCCTGTAAAATATGAAAGCAACCCTTCACCTTCTGTAAAGAGAAAAAGAGAAACAGAGGAGGCAGGCTGGAACCTTTCAAGCAGTGATGATGAAACTCCACCGCCTGCCCTGAAAAAAGAGCCCAAGAAGTCTAATGCAAGTCCTAAGAAGAAGAAGACAGAAGACGAGCGTCCCCCGAGTCCTCATGGCATTGGTTATTATAAAGAAGAACCAGCTGATTTCTTTGAGACCAATTTATTGTCTATGAATGACATGTATCGTTTTTACTTAAACAAAGTCACTGGGGTACCAAAAAAGTTCAACACTGGAGCACTGCATATCAAAGGTATGTAAACAATTTGTCTATCTAATTAATAAACGTACTTATACATATTATGTATATATTTCTAATCATCTTCTGTTCTATAATCAGAAATACTTTCTCCAATGTTTGGAACGCTGAAAGAGTCTGTACAGGTATTGTGTTAATGAATGAAGTAGCAGCTTAAAGAGACTACTACCAACCGTACAAAATTATATAATGTTTTTATACTAATCAACATATTTTATTTTGTAGTTTAATTACTGTTTTGACATTCCGTGGATGGTGGAGCAGTATCCACCTGAATTCAGGTAGGGTGAGAACTCACCTTTTTTGGATTTGATGTAGAGACTCATTTCACCACACTGAACACAGTGAATACTTATGCTGTTTTTCTTTGTTGTTTTTAGGGACAAACCAGTCGTACTCGTTCATGGAGAAAAAAGAGAGTCCAAGGCTCGGTTAATCGAGCAAGCCAAACCATATCCACATATTCGTTTCTGCCAGGTCCTGCCATTTTTGCAATAATCTAGTTTTTCCACTAGAGGGAAGCATTAAACTTTATGGTAGTCTGAGGTCATGATGTCTTTTATTAACTGTGCGACTATTGGAAAAATATATAAAAATACTTTTATATGTTAAAAAAAAAAAAAAAAAAAAACCATTACAGGCTTTTTAATGTTTAAAAAAGGAATGTTTCTCGTTGAATCAAACTATTATTTTTTTTTAACAGGCCAAACTGGATATTGCGTTCGGCACACATCATACGTAAGTGTTGAATGTTTTATTTATCCGTATAGTTTTAGCAAGACAGTGGTTGAAGAAAATAAGGTTTATTGAGCTTGAAGGTTCAAGTAAAAATCCTGTAGATTACATTGTAAAACATATGTGCAAGTGTAAAATATGTGCGTAAAATAAAGCATTCATCCACATGATATGCTTTTTTTAGTAGAATGGGTTATACCAAAAAGCTCTGTGACTTTTAACGTGTCACTGTCATAGAATGTCTCTAGTTAAAGGCTTGGGTCATAGATGTGTAGAGATTTAGTGGCCTGAACAAAGTTCACACCTGAACCATGGTATGGGTTGAAATACCAGCTGTGAGACACGTCCTATCAGTACTAATATGGATAAAGGAGGTGCTCAGTCAGGAGAGCACATTAAAACATATTAAAGCTCACAGTTATTAAATGAAACACACAGAAAGCATATATTGCTGTGATTCTAGTGGTGGCTTGATTTTTAAGTACCAGTGCAGCAGTGATGGTGTTGTAGCTTACTTATTTAATTTTATTAACACCTTGATCAGGATTTAGGTTTTCTGAGCAGCCGGTAGCATAATGCATATTGAACGTAGCACTCCTCAAACTACTCAAATGAGCATACACGTCTTCACAGTCCATGTCGGCGTGCAGATTGTCAGCTGAGCATCTGTTGTGATGAGTTGAAATTAGATGTTAAACAGGCGCAGTATTGAATTTTAATGCGATGTATTCCTAGAGTACTGTTTTCTCTCACTCACAAGAATCTTTCATGTTTTATTCAGCATAGAAAGACATAACAGGATTGAGCATTTTTGACTCCAGAGGAGCGAATTAAATGGCTTGTCTTATTTTATATAAATTCAGCAAAAAAGGAGGCAGCTGAACAAAACGATTGGGAGTATAATCCTTCTCAAACACCTTTGTCAAGTCTTCATGTGCTAATTTGCCTTTAAATGAGCTCTAAATCTCCCTCTCTGAAGAAGAACAGTTATTTTTTTTTATTTTTAGCGATTAAGTGATATAATACGTTCTCACACAAAGGACAGCATAGAATTGATTTTGTATTTCAATACGTGGGGGTTTTGTTATAATTAATATAACACAAAAGCTGAAGGCGTAATAAATGTCCCCCAGTGCTTAAATATATTCTTTTATGCCTCTTGACAGAAATTTGAGGTAAAATCAAAGTTATTATGCAGGGAAGTAATACGGAGTCTTTGGTAAATGTGCCATATGATTTAATGGTAGTGTTTTGTGTGGACACAAATATAAGAAAAAGATTGCATCAAATGAATGTCATTATCAGTAAGAGGAGTCATATTAAAATCGTAGTTGCGTTTTTGCAGGAAAATGATGCTGCTTTGGTACGAGGAGGGATTCAGAGTCATCATTCTTACCTCAAACCTCATCCGAGCCGATTGGTACCAGAAGACACAGGGGTAAGACGATGCAATATGGAATGGGAGGGTCTAACAGCTAACTCGTGTGAATGAGTGGTTAGAACGGAAACGTTGTAGCTGACGGTGCAGTTAATATAAAAACGAGCTGTTTATGTTGTACTCTCTTCTGTGGTTGCTCATTTTCTGAATACACCAAGATTTGTTTCATATCTGAAATGAAAGTGGTGCATTCGGTGGTCCTAATGACACATTTGTCTGTTGCTATGACAACACACCGAGCAGACACTTAGAGTAAATTGAAATTAAGCTGATGTGTCCTAAATAGGAGTGTTGAGCTCTGCAAATCCGAATAAACCAGTCACGTTTTTACAGACACCTCTCTGACCCGAAATGATGTGTTTAAATTAGCTACATGGAATAATTGCTTAAATGAAGCGCCGTTTTATGAAAGCTGTCCATTAATAAAGATATTCTCTATGGTGTCATACCAGCAGAAGCAAGCAGGCAGGTCAGAACGATGTCCAATGAATTAGCAATCGCTTTCGGTTATTAGGTTCAGTTTTATTAACGGTGTATCAGGAACAGAATACCATTAAGGAGACAAAAGCTCCAGAGTCATAGGGTTAGGTTATCAACCACTCTAAGCTGTGGATTAGTGAGGAGGAAATGAAATCTCTAAATTGAGCAGTTAATATTTAAACCCGCTGGCATACATATATTCAGACAATAACTGACATAGTGCAGTATATTAGCTCATTCACTCAGCCGGTAGTGCGAGATCAGTGTCAGTTCACACAGAGGGATATAAGTTCTGTGTGAGCTGTGACCTAGTGGTTAGTGCACTTGTTGTGTCATATAATGTTGTGGGGTTTATACGGACGATGTGAGTTTGAGTGTGGCTTAATATCTACCAATACCATTCCCGCCTTTTCTATGCATCATCTCCTGTTCTCAAAGAGAAAATGAATGGCAGACTATAAAAGTGGAGAAAATAGACACAGCTGCTACATTTGAAAGAACTAGATAAAAACGTTTGTCGAGACAAACTTTAAGTTGGCTTGAGAAAGCAGTGGCTAAAAGTTAAAAAAAAGTTTAAAATAGTTTCAGTTAAAAAAAGTTTAAACAGTTACTAGTTGCTAGCATGATTAGCAAGGTACTATCATGATTAGCATGTTACTAGCATGTTTCTAGCATGATTATCAAGTTACTAGCGTGTTGCTAGCATGATTAGCATGTTACTACCATGTTACTAGCGTGTTGCTAGCATGATTAGCATGTTACTAGCATGTTGCTAGCATGATTAGTATGTTATTAGCATGTCGCTAGCATGTTTCTAGCACGATTAGCATTTTACTAGCATGATTAACAAGTTACTAGCCTATTACTAGCATGATTAGCAAGTAACTAGCATGTTGCTAACATGTTTCTAGCATGATTAGCAAAGTTACTAATATATTGCTAACATGTTGCTAGCATGATTAGCAAGTTGCTAGCATGTTTCTAGCATTATTAGCAAGTTACTAGCATTTTGCTAGCATGATTAGCAAGTTACTAGCATTTTGCAAGCATGATTAGCAAATTACTAGCATGTTATTAACATAATTAGCAAGCTACTAGCATGTTGCTAGCATGCTTAGCAAATTACTAGCATGTTGCTAGCATGATTGGCAAGTTACTGTACTAGCATTTTGCTAGCATGATTAGCAAGTTACTAGCATGTTTCTAGAATGATTAGCAAGTTACAATATGTTGCTAGCATGTTGATAGCATAATTAGCATGTTACTAGCAGTATTAACAAGTTACTAGCATTTTGTTGGCATGATTAGCAAGTTACTATGATCGTACACGGGGTGAAAAAAAGAACCGAACCGAAACGTCCCATAGACAATGCATTGGGGCCAACTTTGAGGGATCGTAGCGCAGAGCGAGAATTTCGTAGAAACAGACGATTCACCACATTTGGAGAGGCTGGCAAGCTGTGCGAGAACATACCTCGCAATGGGGTATAAGTCGCACCCCTGGGGCACTAGAGGCCCCCAAATTTCCCTATTCCCATACCGGACAGGCCCATTAAAAAGCATGAGTTTTTGCAATTAATATAACTCCTTAAAGTATCCTTAAAATATAACTTTAAAGTGTCATAGAGACATGGAGGATGGCTCATTCTGCTCAGCCAACCAATCAGACTCTTAGGGTAATTGTAAACCTCAAGCCAACCAAATTTCCACCAAAGCATCTCTGGCCAGCTGAAAATGCCTGCGGTTGTACATTTGGTTGTACAGTTAACATTTACTCAGAGTTGACACTTTTGACAATGTAGTTTTCAGTCTTGTTGTGAACTATTATTTAAAAGAAGCTTCTTATGATCACAAAGGCTGCTATTGTTTGATCAAAAATGCAATCAGAGCTGCAATATTTTACATTATTGTTAGTATTCAAAGTTTGCTAACTTAATACACAGTAGTCAACATTGTAGTCACAGTAGTCAAGTGGATCAAAAAAGTTTGTCAAAGTTGTCCTAAGGCAAGAACACATTTTGATTTGAGGTTTTAGGACAACTTTAATGAACGATTTCAATCTGCTTTAAATGTTGATTACTGCAATTTAGAAGTCTTTATTTCTGTGATGGCAGAGTTGAATTTTAATCAGCCATTACTTCTGTTTTTAGTGTTGTGATTCTTCAGAAATAATTCTGATATGCTGATTTTGTGCTCAGGAAGCATTTCTCTAATAGCTGTGCTGTCTGATATTTTTGTGGAAAGCATAGTTCATTTTTCAGGGTTCTTTGTTGAACACAGTTCAAAAGAACAACATTTATTTTATATACACTGTAAAATCTTTTGTAACTATTAATTTCTTACTAACTGAACCTGAATTTAGTGTACAACAGGGTGACAAATGATAGTTCATCTTTAATTTAAAAACAGCTGAACCTTTTTGCTATAGATTGCCGTTTATTACCAGCAATTTATGTAATTGCTGCATAAATCTTAAGAAATTCTGGTATTGTACTAACAATATTCAATTAGATGTTATAGATATAATAGGGCAAAGATTTTATGTGATATTATATTATTTATATTATAGAGGGTAAAAATATTTTGTTTCTAGATTGTGATGTTTTGCAGTTATTAATAATAACATACGTTTTCTGCATTTAGTGCCACCTAGTGTCAGAAAGATATGTTTGTGTGTGTGCCTGAGTAATGAGCGAGGTTAGGACCGTGGTTGAATGGATAATAGATCTGCTATTCTCCTGAAAATTGCTAAGATTTTAAACTGCAACATTTTTTTTTTCTCTCACGATAGTAAGGCATAGTTCAGCTGTTTGAATTCACTGGGTAAAAATGCTTGATGCTGTTGCGTGAAGGCCAGAGTATTTCATCAATATTATGTAGAAGGCACCCTCTGTTACTCGCATTTGCCAACCTGTCTCTGTCAGTTTCAGACCGCATTAAAGCACAATGTATATTGTTAAAGGTCTGACGTGTCTGCCCATCTGGTTCTGTCTGATCCCAGGTATCCTTTCTATATTGCAGCGCAGGCGACATTCTCATTATTATTCACCCAGACGAAGGTTCTTTCTCTCAAGTTTCTTCTGAAGGGCTTTTCTGCTGCCTTTATTGTAATGGCTCCAATCTGAATCCATATTGATTTGTTCTCTTTGTGCCTCATGGGAATATGCTATAACCAGTCTGTCAAGACGAGTCCCCACACTCGTGAGTTGTTAGACTTTTTTAAGAGAAGTCTAGCGTGTTGAAGTCTTTTTCTGCATGAGTGTGTGCACGTGTAGAATGCAGAAGCCTAAATATGCTTTAAAATAAAAGGGGTCTGCTTTGATCTTTTCTACAAAAGCTAAAATATTAACTTGCAAAAACATTATTAGAAATGTATTTATTGCTATGGGCCTTAGAAAAGATAGATCCCATATTTTAATTGAGGTGAATGAAAATGCACATGTAATTTTGACAACCCATATATTTACCCATAATCTTTTTTTTTTTTTTTTTACAAGATTTTATGAAGAGACATATTTTAGCTTTTACTCCATTGCTTTTGATCTCTGCAGTGATTCCCCATCGCAATCATATTTTTAACACACTGTGAGTTAGGCAATATTGAATGTGATGCCGTAAAAAAATGTGGAATGATATCAAACAACATTCTTTTATTAAGTTGACACCGGCACAAAAACAAACCGGTGTATTCTGACTACCAAACAAATGACTCTTATGAATTCATTATTTTAATGAACTTTGTTTGAATTCCTTACGTTTTTACTTTTACTTTTTAAACAGGCATATAAGACATCCAAGCCAATTATGACATGTCCCAGTTGCAACTTCATGAACTTTTGTAACATTTTGATAATTCCCACCCTTCATTAGTAAATATGGTGCTTGTATCTCTATCACAGGATGTGGATGAGTCCTCTGTACCCCAGGTTACCGGAAGGAAGTCCGGGAACAGCAGGGGAGTCTCCCACCAACTTCAAAAGCGACCTGCTGGAGTACCTGGAAGCATACCGGGCTCCAGAGCTTACTGAGTGGATTGACCGCATCAAACAGCATGATCTGTCAGAAACCAGGTGAGAATCTTAACAAGTGAAAGAGCCATTATTCAAATTAGAAAGATGGTGTGATGTCAGTCTAGCATAGTCAGAACCTTTGACTGATTGCAAAAGGCATTCACAATGCCGCTTATTCTTGCAGAAACCATCCATTTTGAGACTGTCTGATTGACATGTTTGTGTAGTTTTCATGCCATTTAGTCGTGGGGTTATCTAAAATAGATGATTAATTTTTTGTTTTGTTTCTGCCGAAATAGCCATTTTCTATTTTAGACATTTTTTTAAACACAATTTATTCCTGTGATGGCAAAAAAAACTAAAGTACAATTTTATTATCAGTATCTGTACATCATAAATAATTTATTTGCAGTTTGATTTCTAAATAAAACACAGCATAACCTGTCAGTTTTGGTTTCACTAATATGACTTTAATTTGGGAAAATCCCAAAATAACTGAAACAAATCCCATTTCCATTGTTTAAATGGTGACTAATATTATATCTTAATTAATAAAAAATCTAAATAAAAATGTATATAAAATAATTAAGATTAAAATACAGTTATAAAAAATAAAATAAAACATATATTTCTTTAAATCACATCACTGCTTTTATGTGTTTTCTTGTATAGTGTTTATCTCATTGGTTCAACTCCAGGGAGATATCAAGGACCTGCCATGGAGAAGTGGGGCCATCTGCGATTAAGAAAAGTAATGTTTTCGAGTGATTGCACAATGTTTTTATGTGATTCTAGTATTTTTCCTTCAAAGGCAATAGTTCCTCTCCGCCCTAGACTTAAGAATGATTGATGTTCACAAAAAAGTATTGTATGCCTTGGAGATGTACTCTTGATGCCTTATTCATTGAGAGAATTCAGATAACACAAGCAGAGTGAGGTGTTGGATGGGTTTTTATGAGATTCAGAAACTGAGCCAAGAGAAATCAAAACATGAAATCACACTGAACAATATCTAAACAGCACTTTAATATGAAAGATTGACTCACACAGAGCACACTCTTTACACCTCCATAAGGCTCGTCCCACATCAGTGGATCTCAACTGGTGGGTCGTGAACCAAAAATAGGTCAAGGGCTGTTTTGAATAGATTGGTGTCAGCAGAGCAAAACAATACTAATTCACATAATAACATGTAACTGATCGTATAATCATGCATGCTTACGCTAGTTACAATAAATAGGCTTATTACCACTTCCTGAATCTTCTGTTGTTGACGTCGAAGGCCATGCGTAGAACTTTGTTACTAATTCATCTGTCAGTTGATAAAAGCTAGCCAAATTAGACGCATGCAAATACTGACGTAGCATGACATGCACTCATTGTTTTTGTTTCTCTCAGCTGCTCAGTGAACACACGAAGCCCGTGCAGAACGAAGAGCGATGGCACGTGATCGGCCAGTTCTCCAGTATTGGCTCCATGGGACTTGATAAAACTAAATGGTTGGCAGCTGAGTTCCAGCGCACTCTGACCACACTGGGGAAGGCAGGGAAATCATTAGCCAGTCCAGAAACACAGATGCTCCTGGTGAGTGTTTCGAACAGCCCCCGCAGAGTGTGCTGAAACGGTAAAAGGATCTGCTCGTATCACTGCCGTACCCTTTCTGGATTGCAAACAACGTGGCCAGATGGATATTACAATAAACACAGTTGCATATTCTCCTACCAGCTTGCTTATCTATCAGGATAAATGAGCCCTCAATTGTGTTTCCATTTTAATTGGGTTAGAATCAAGGAGGAGACATGTGCGTCTGCCTGTGTCTCATTCGCGTATTTCAGTATGTAATTCCTCTGAGCTATGAAATTTGAAATTTGTTGACATCCCGCGTGTTTAATAAGCAATTAGTATTCATAGCATGTTCCCATTTGCTATACTTGAATTCCAATTTTGTAAAAAAGGAAGCCTTTTCAAGTCTCTCTCGGCACGAGCTGTTAGAGACAATAGTTACAAGAAGAATTCTCATCCATTCGGTTATTTGCATAACAATATATGCTCAGATGGAGGGATAGAAGATTGATTTCTGTCTGATGCAGCTATTGTTAAATGTCATTTGAAAAGTCAGGCGCCACACAGAGAGTCTTCAGATGGCAGACAGTACCGTCAAGACTTAAATGTTACTGTGTCGTTTCTAAAGGCGAAGACTTGTACAATTAGAGGGCTTCAGAAACTCTGAACTCTTGAGGCGATTCAGTTCCATAACTTTTAATGACAGGTGAAATTTGTTCTAAATGTAGAAATACAAAGAACATAATATCTACAAAGCTACTTTCTATTGAGATCACATCTGTATTGTTCAAGTCAGAGAGTTTAGTTCTGTCTAGTTTCTGAGTGTTTTGAAGGTCAGTAGGTTTAATGGGTGGATAGGTAGATACGTAGATAGCCAGTACAGTACAGATACAGTTCAGTTGTTTGGGGATTATGAGATTTTTGTTTTGTTTTGTCATATTATTGTTTAGACATCCTTCTAAGATGCTGATTTTTTGCTCAAGATACATTGCTTCAGGTGTGCTGCTTAATACTTTTGTGAAACTGTGATGCTTTTTATTTTCTTTGAGAAAAGAGAAGCTTTTATTTGAAATAGTATCTTGAACCATGTAAACATCTGTTACTTTTGATCTATTTAATTTGTTTTTTGAATTATTAGTTTAGTAATTTATTTTAAGAAAATAATATTTTTTTAAAAAGCCATGAAACCTTTCTGTCATGTCTAGGTTTACCCATCTGTGGAAAATGTGAGAACCAGTTTGGAGGGCTATCCGGGTATCATATATTTTTTATTCTGAAATCAAAACATATTTTTTATTTCCTCTCACCTCCACCCTCACATATGACGACCAACTGTTCTTATCCCTGCAGCTGGAGGATCTTTACCCTACAGCATACAGACGGCTCAAAAACAGCTCTGGCTTCACTCTTACTTCCAGTAAGTTCTCATATCTCTGTGGAAAAAAACAATTTTTTTTTTTTTTTTTTTTTACAAATGTACTCATCAATATTTAGCCTAAAATGAATATTAAATCATAAATATTCTCCTGAAAAGGCTCCTCAGCAGTGCTCCAGACCTCGTGATCTAAACAGCTGCCTTTTCCAAGAGTTGTCTGACCCTCAAAATGCTCCTTAGAAATTTCAATTGGGTTCTTATCCCAGCTCTCCCATCAGTTTAACACATTATAACCATAAATAAGCTATTTTACTGGTCGCCTCAGTTTTGCTAAGTGATCAGAGATGGGCCTATTGCGATGTAGATTCAATCTCAGTCCCTCTCTGGAGTGCACACTTCTGCTCAGTATATTTAAATGAGTCTGTGTAGACTTCTGTATTCACGTCTGAATGCTGACAGCAATCAGACAGAAAGCTCTCCTCTTAGTCTGCACAGTACGCCCCAAAGCATCATCTCTCTGCACCTGCAAATGACATGAAATACTTCTTTGGGTGTTTTTGCACCTAGGAAATTTATAAAAGCAGGTTTTTCTCCATTTTCTTTTTCTCCTTTAGTTACCTTTTCAATGTTTCTCCTCTAAACAGTGGCTGGCATGCTGATGTTACTGGCAGGAGCAATGCGATGCCTCACATTAAAACCTATATGAGGGTTTCCCCGGACTTCACACAACTAGCCTGGTTTCTTGTCACAAGGTTAGAATGATGAAGTAACTTGCTTGCTTTGCTTTTAAGCCATTTTTATTTAACCAAGTTGTTGAATGCAAATTAAAATTTCAGAGGGGGAAAAATAGGCCATGCAATTACAATAATAATAATATTAATAATTCAACTTTGTTAAGCCATAATAATGGTTTCAAATACAGATTGCAATTCTGCTATTACACCATGCACTTTTAAATTAATAGGCTGTAATAATCGTATCATCATTAAACTCCTGTTTTATTGAGATTTTATCTCTTTTTTTATTTCATTTCCAAGCTGCTTTAGCAAAATTAGATAATTAAGTGTTTATTATATGTCATTTCAGATCGCAGTTTTGTCAGTCATCAACAAATTGCTCATCGCTACAAAATAACAAGAGCGGTCTAGAAGGAAATACATCATTTTAAATGTAATTGCATCAATACTGAAATCAGTTTGTGGTTAGTCATAGGTTTGTTGATGCATACAGTATATATGATTGTGTTAGTCTTTTACAACAAACACCAAAACACATCTTTATGGCCTTGAATATGACACGTTAATGCTAAGCCGGATGAGATCAGCACCGTTTCTGTTCTTTTGTTCTTCAGAGAGCTACTCATAGGTGCCAAAATAATGCTTTTGGCAGAAGGAGGCTTGTTGCTCTGATCCCTGGCAGATTTGTGTCTTCTGTGCTGCATTGATAGTGTTCCACTTGAAAGATCCCTTAGGGCCTTGTAAATGTATATATGCACAACATAAGCCTGATATGTTTGTTTATTCAAGATTATGTTATCCCCTCTCATTGGCCGTTTCTTAGCTGCAAAATAATAACCACTTTCCTGTTTCTTCTGTCTGCGAGGTTATATGTTTGTTAGTTAGCACCATGGACTCTGGACCGTTAGCAAGCTTCCTCGAAGCACTCATGCAGCAGTGCTTTTGAAAAAAAATCAAAGACCTTTAGTGCAATTGGTCAATTGAAGTGGCAAAGACTTGTCTTGGTGGTGAAGTGAAATCGAAAGCGGCAGGTTGCATTATAAAACGCAACGACGTGGTGAAAGAACACCACTTCTCTTTGATTATCTTTTAGATTACATCCAGGAATAGCATGTTCAGTTCAGCAGTTGAAGGCTTGTATTTTGGCGATTTTGCCCTAGAAAACCAATGACTGAGAGATTCTGGTTTTAAAACCCTGTCTTTTACCAGCAGACAAAGATATTCCTTATTCAAATCTTTTAACACATGATGTTCCTGCAGCTGTAGGATTGAAGCCCACATGATTTTCATCTCAAGGCAGCATGAATGGCTACTGCTCCTGCGGCATTTCTCAAAGCTGTGGCTTTAATCGTGGTTGAAATGCACAGTGAGAGAGATCGTGAGCAGTGTCTCTAGGTCAGTCGAGTCCAGCAATGAGTTATTCATAGATCTTTTTATGAAGATTAAAGCCTGCAGTGAATGCAAAGCCTTCAGGCGTAGCCTGTCATTCTTAAACATCCAACAGTCCAAAACGCATTTATTATTCAGTAATTGCAGTCTGAAAAAACTCTCCTCGACAATACCCTTTACCTTTGACATGTTTAATGCTAACACTTCTAGTTAAGGTGACTTTTACATGAATGTTTGACTTTGAAGCATAGTTGAAACTTTAACTCCCGGCATCCTCCGCAGTGCCAATTTATCAAAAGCTGCCTGGGGCGCCCTGGAGAAGAACAACACTCAGATCATGGTTCGTTCCTATGAACTGGGAGTTCTCTACCTGCCTTCAGCCTTTGTGAGTATTGTGACTGTTTGAATGCCTGCATATTTCTGTCTGTCTTCTAAATCTAATTAAAACCAGCTTCTGATTAGTTAGGCCGTATATCCACCAAAGCATTTTTTTTCCCAAGGCTAGCTTTTCTTTCAATTTGTTTTCAATGGGAGCACTTGGTTTTTAAAATGCCGGTAGTGGAATGAGAGACCGAGCAGTGAGCATTAATTTGTTAAAGAATGTTCAGCTTTGGGTAAAATGCAGCAGTCACCTAACAGTTTTAGGCATCTAACTAATCACTGTGGAGTAGGGACAGGACTAATACCACGCCAACCAATGGTCAGACTCTGTACTACTACAATGGTGAAGTTAATATTGTTTGTCTCTGAGTAATTATGTCTTCACCAGATGGAATTCACAAAAAAATATGGAGCAGAATTTCAAAAGTGTGATTTCCAAGCTTGGAAGGGTCATGGAAAATCATGGAATTTATCATAGAAACTATGCGAACTTGTTTAAATTTTTTAGTCATATTTACTACCGGTTGATGAGTCAAGCGCTTTAGCCGCTTTACAGCAGGGTGATAGTTTAAAAGAGAGATTAAGATCCCCGGGAAAAACCCAAGAGAAGGAGCTCGACAGACAGAAAAGACATCTTTAGAGTCTCTGAGCATACTTCTAAACAACTAAAGTGAGTAAATACTAAAGAGAATGTCTTGGAGTAGATCTGTTATATCTCTGTATGTAGAGACAGAGCTTTTGTGTAGCGCTCACATACTCACAGGGTAATTTGTCCTTGTTGTCAGGGTTGGTCTTAGAATTACTTCAAAAGTTGCTAAGCAACAGTATGGTTCAGTTCTCTTGCCGTGGAAAAAAAAGAGGGGGGAAAAGCATGAGTTTGAAAGAGGATAGTGAAAGGTTGTGCTCTCTTTTTCAAAGGGATGTGTTGTGTCTTTTTTGTGGCCTGAAGCCTCTTTGTTTTAGTTGAACACCGTTTTGTTTATGTCATGGTTAGTTCTTCCTAGAGGTCATTTATGAATAAATCACAAGGTAGATTATAATCAATTCATAATTAGCCATTTTTAGGTTGTATAATAGTTTTCACTCATATTTGCATTCAGTACACATTATTATTGCTTGGTTGCTTGCCTAAGTTACAAATGAGGCTGCATATTGATTATTGAAGTTATTTTTACATCTGTAGAGGTCACGCTCCATAATTTTCATAATGAGTCATGTTTTTTTGTTTGCCACAGCGTGGTGCTTTAATTAAAGCTCTCTTGTTTAAGAAAGTCTGAGATCAGACTGTTCGAGATCACCAGAGTACAAAATATATTGTTTTTGCTCTTAGCAAAACACATTTGGCAGCATGTTTTCGGGTTTTTAGTACAGCATCACGTTGGCTCAGACATGCTGTGTTGCCATGCACCAATTAGAACCGGTGCTTACTTATGAGCCAAACTCTTTACCACCAACAAAGATAGCTGACTTAATAAAGCATGGTCCCGAAGTGAGACTCGGTTGATGAGTCATGCTTTTTTAATACAGGATTTCATAATTTCGTAAATTTGATCTGATTTAGGATTTGTGTATATTTCTCATTACTAGCTCCTCCAAGAAGTCAAGGGCATTAAAACAATTGAAGGAAATGAGTGTTCATTATAACATGCACCAAGAAGCACTTTTTGAACTTTATTTTTAAAACTAAAACTTGAAAGAAAGTTCAACTTTTATCAGAATATTTCTCACCCTACACTTTTGTTTGACACAGTTTGAGTTTCTCTCTTATATTTTACTTAAAATAAGAAAAATAATCTTGAGGAATCAAACAGTTGATGGTCCTCATCCCACTTTTCTTTCCCTACTATGGAAATCAACGAAGACCAAAAAAGTTTAGCTTCTGTAAAACATCTTCTTTTGTGTTTAGTACAAAAAAGAAACTTATACAGGTTTGTAAAAAGATGATTGTGAGTAAATGATGACAGAATTTACATTTTGGAGTGAGCAATTACTTTAAATAGATTCAAGTAAGCAGAAATGATGGCATGTTCTGTTTAATGAATTCATTGTTTTGCCTTTCTTTTGCAAACTGTTGTATGAAATTATAACCTGTGGTAGACAACCCCTAAAATTCCTGGTTCACCACTTAAGCTCTGCCACATTTGGATATTTACTGTTTGGCATCCTCTTGAACCATCCAATTGGCTACTTGTAACTGAAACCAAAAGCAGCTGTGACTAAACAACAGAACAGCTGGCTTCAGTAGAAATAAAGATGCTAGTGAAAAACTTAAGAAACAGTGAATTAATGAGAAATGTGATGTCTTTGCTAGTGCTGCAACAATTCAGCATGCTTGAACTCAGCCGATATGTCTGCCTGCCGCTGATTGAGCAGAAATTCAGATAAATTGCTCAATTATTGACTCACCCTCATGTTAGTCCAGACCACATTAACCTCTGCTCAACCACTAAGACACGTTTATTAGATACACCAGCCCAATTTATCAGTATTACTTGTGACAGCTGAGATTTAACTAGAAGTTTGAAGGTTATTAGGGAGTTTTGTTTATTTTTTTTTGTTGAATTTTGGCTACCACTATGTAGTAAATAACGTGAATGGCAGTGCTGGTGTTCTTGCATGAGGGTAAAGTGTGTTTTAGAAAGAGGGAATTTAGAGGAAGGCATTTATTACATGTAGTTAATCTCAGTGGTTAACACTCCTAAATGCTGGTTAGATTGCTTCCTATTTTGCTTCCTAGATTGTTAGATTGTCATCAATGCTTTTTTAAAAAAACACAGCTAAATTATAAAATGTAAATATATGTTAAAAAATAAATAAAAAGTATCCCAAATATCTTCCATATTCAGAATGAATGGTTTCCAAACTAGGTTGCTTCATGTTTTTCTTCACAAATAGCAGGACAGTGTTTGCGTGTGCTTGCACCTGCTGCATCTCTCTGGGTTTTGTGAAAGCTTTAGCTGTCTGAGTCTGGGTGATATATTCCCCACTGCCCTTTAAATCTATCCAGCCCCCTCCATCATCATGCCCACCACACAAATGAGAGTTTAGCTTCCCTCGGAACAACCCTGCTCCCTTCTGGCTTTTTCCACAGAAAACAGGATGAATAAATGCACACGTTCTCGATAGAGCCAGACGAGCACTTTTGTCATGTGTTGTCTCCATCATCTGAGTTCATGGGAGTCATGGCATATCTTAAGATCTATTGAAATGAGGTTAAAATAAATGGATCTTTCAATGAGTTTTTTTGTTTTGTTTTGTTTTGTTTTGTTTTGTATACGTGTTCCTAGACTGTTCCACTTTTTATGAAAATACTGTTTGTTTGTTTTTCATATTTCAGAGCTGTTATTATGATTATTATGCATATAATTGTTTATTTGTGTGAAAATGTTTTTGTAGGATGCTAGTTCATTCTTACCTAAATCTTTTGGCATTAAAGAAGAGCAGGATAGTCAACTAGTCATCTTACAATCAACTGGCCAATTTGATTATTTATTTAAAATTATAACGTTCACTATTTTAATCATTTTAAGAAATATTTTCTCTGCATAAAAAATTATTTTTGTGTGTGTGTGAGCAGTGCAATACGTGCACTGTATAATGTCATCCAAAAAAGTCATTTATGTTTTAGTATATTTATATGATGAACATCAGACTGGTTAATTTTGAACATAAACAGATTTGCACATCCCTATTGAGCTTTCTCAATAGCATCCCTATTGAGCTTTCATTGCTGCTTTCTCTTTGTCTGTGTAGAATATGAGCACATTTCCTGTGGAGAAGAATGTGTTTCCGGCCTCCAGCTCCTCCACAGGCTTCCCAGTGCCTTTTGACCTCCCGCCACAGCGTTACTCAAGCAAAGGTGAGACTAAACATTGCATCACCCCCCTCAAAGTAACTCGACTAAGACTCCTTGAAGTTCCAACCTTCATTAAAATGTCAGAGATGTTCTTCTGAACAAGCACACAGATTTAAAATGACAGCTCTACACTTCAATGAGGCATTTGCATCAAAGTTTAAAGGTTTGCTTAATGCGTAAAAAGCACACTGAGTCATCTCTTGAAGAAAGGTTAACCTTTACTTTGAATTTCAGAGTTCAAATGCTTGCTCAGGAAACAATCTGTAGATTTTAGTTGCACAACGCAAAAGCCTAAATGAAAGCTTAGGGTGCAGGCCGGTACCCAGGGTAAATAAATAAATAATTTTAATACAAGTGGGGGTTTTTGCCCTTTCACACTTTCTTTGTTTCTACCTAACTTACATTCTCCTTAATTATAGCAGCATTTTGTTTGAATAAGTGTGTTTCCTAAGTGTACATCACTGTATGTGATGAGCAAGATCTTCAAAGACAGTTACTTGTGATTGCAAAGTGTATTTTAATTGCTTACGGCAGTGAGGCACAAGGGGTGTGCATGACACAATTAATGGCCATTTCATTTCCTGCACAGCGGTGTTCTGTGAGCCATCAAATGGCATAAATTATGAGGAAACATGACATTTACTCCCAACCAAATTCTCTCATGTTCACATTTAATAAAGCATTTATCAAAAAATAAATACAAATAAAAATTGATACTCATTAGTCTTGCTAGCTGATTAATGAGGTAACTTTGTATATACATTAGGGATGTAACGGTATTGTAAATAGCGGGAACTACAATTCCCATCAGCCCAAGCGTGCCCATCATTCTTTGCCACCTTAGCGACTTTGTCTCTATATTTAGCGACTATTCAGACCCCTTTGGCGACATTTTCCCCCTAAAAGCGACTAGCGACAAATCTAGAGACTTCTTGGACAAACCTCAGCGAGTCTCCGGTACTGCCGCACGAGCCCTTGCGTGCACTCCTCTCTCTGCGTCTGTTCTGTTCAGTGAGCGGCTGAGAGGAGCAGGGCTTTCAGTTAAAATAGATATTATGTTGCTTCTAACTCTATTTTACATGCAAATAGAGCCAAAATCACAGCATAGCCATTGTCTATATCTTATGTGTACTTGCTTTCATTATTATGAATTATAAATATAATTACAAACGATTATAAATAAGGATTTTAGGTCTTATAATGGTGTGCATTTCAGTCACTATTTCATATTCATTTGGTTTTTCTGACAACAGAAACCATTAAAAATATCAGTGAATATCATATATTGAGAATTAGGGTGCATTGAATAACATTGTGACCACAGAGAAGCAAGAGAATGACGTAATGAAGATGCAAATTGACATATGACGTCATCTAGCAATCTAAAGCGGGTTTTAAATCAGATGTGTGGAAGGTTTAAAAAATTTTTGTGATTAAAATTGAAGTTCCTGTTTCAAAGTTTACAGATAGATGGCTAATGTGTGTGCCATTGATGTGCTCAGTGTTCATGTAAACGGTTTAATAAACACTTCTGGCACTTTAATTACTTTTGTTTTTATGTAAATGATTCAATAAATACCGCACCGTGCCATTCATACCGAGGTATTACCGCACTGTGAAATTTTGATACCGTTACATCCCTAATATACATGCATACTGTTTTTTTTTTTTTGTTTTTTTTTATGTGTGTAAATAATACATTTATATTTTATTCTTTAATAAGATTTCTATTCCAAATAGCAATCCATGTATGTGTGCAAGAAGAAAAAGGATATTACTTGTTAGCTTCCAGTAAGCAAATATGTATAAACGAGAAGCCCGCCATTTTATGTAAATAAGCATTTAGGTCACGAGTCAAGTATATGGCTGTTTAGTAAAACTCTGCATTGTTTTGACTGACAGCGTAATTGCAGATGAACCCAAACTATAGCCTGCAGGACTTGCTGATGACACTAAATTAACTCATTATCATCTGCTGGGTAATTACAGTGTTTTGTGGTTCAGACTTCTGTGCAAAAGCACAGATTCAGGCTCGCAGGGATATTTAACCATTGTTGCATTCAACACATGCTGTCAAAAGAAAAAGAGATTTCACATTTGGTGTGATAGAGTGTTGTTAAAACATTGAAAATGTTAAATAATGTGTGAAAACAATGACTTTTTAGGATTTCAATGAATGAAAACCTGTATTTCAGTCCAAATCCAGTACTAGGAAAAACACAGTATGTCATTTCATACCTTTCTCCATTTTTTAACCCAAGCTCATAAAAAAGGTTGCAAGAAATGTCATGATATTTAACCATGACTTGTGGGGAAAACTTGAAATTATAGGTTATGAATTATGGTATTGGTATGGGAGTTTGCAGAAAAATAAAGCACCCGATGTTGTCATGGCACCTGATGTTGAAAATAGAGCATACTAGACATGAGCACACTAGAATGTTTGATTTCTTCCTTTTTTTTTCGATTTCCAGATTCGCTTGAGTTTTGAGATGTGTGATTATATGATTATTTGATACTGTTTTTGGGTATCCACTATGTGACATGCTACTGATGACGTCAAGAAACACCAGTACTTATGTCAGTCTTAGTCAAAGACCGTTTGATTGCTCAGCCCTGTAATTGCAGAGACAACCCAACTGTCATTGGCGCCACATTCTTAGTAAATGAAAATAACAGCGCTATGGGCCCCTGATATGTCAGTTTGATGACCTTTAATCGTGATGAGAAAATAGAGGCGGCAATCGATGGTACTATTGAAACCAAGTGTGTCATCAGTTTATGAACTGAGGCAGAAGCCCTCTGTGGTTGCCATAGCAGCATTGGTCTTTTGATAAAAGAAGCTTCATCCATGAAAGTGGGAAGAGTGGGCGTGGCCTTCAGATCAAGATAAAAATGGGCGGTCTTTTCAATATATTTAGTGAGCTGGGGCTTCTGCACTGATTGTGAGGCATCGATGTGGTTTCAGGTTGCAGTTAATGTGGAATGTGTGTTTGAAATATATGTTAAATTATATATTATATTAGATTATATACTACCATTCAAAAGTCAGTACTTTTTTATTTTTTTATTAATGCTTATTTTGCAAAGATGCATTAAATTGATCATAACAGTAAAGGCATTTATGTTTTTTTTGTTCAAAGCACTCTTCTCTTTGAAACCTTTAACTCATTTATATATTCATTTCTTTATTTAGACCAATGAATGTTTCTTCAGCACCAAATTAGATATTAGAATAATGAAACTTTTAACTTGAAAACTTCAAACTTCAATTGCAATAATATTTGAACTTGTATATTTTTGGATAGTGATTGCTCTCAAGAAAATGTAATATTGTTGTAAATGATTGTACTGTTTATGTTGCCATGAATATTCAATTCAATTGAATTCAGATTTATTTGTATAGCGCTTTTCATGATACATATCATTGCAAAGCAGCTTTACACCAAAGTAATGTTTTACATGATATGTAGTAGTAGCATTTAGTAGTTGTATATGTACATACAGTATGGCATAGATGTGAGGTAAAGATCAATTAATGACGTAATCGAACAGACAATGAACGTTATAAATTAGTAGCAGAGTTCAGTAGTGCTGTGTGTTGTTTCAGGGTCGGCATCATCTGAAGTCCTATGTGGGGTTGGCATCTTCTCTTCTTAAGTGTTCTGGATCCAGACTGGAGCTTGTGAATTCTTAGTTACCACGGGATAACAATCCCATGGCAGAAACAGAACAAATAGGAACAAGATTAGCGTAGCTGCTGTTGAAAATGAAGATTTGTTAAACCAGAGCTAAGAGATTAATAATGAACATCTGATCAGATATAACTGCAGGAATAGTTGAGATGCATTATTTGAATACTTGGCTAAAAAGATGTGTCTTTAATCTAGATTTAAACAAAGAGAGTGTGTCTGAACCCCGGACGTTATCAGGAAGGCTGTTCCAGAGTTTAGGAGCCAAATGTGAAAAAGCTCTACCTCCTTTAGTGGATTTGCTATCCTTGGTACCACCAACAGTCCAGAGTTTTGAGATCTTAGGGATCGTGATGGATTGTAGCGTGTTAGAAG
>JAUMHP010000072.1:5058107-5069278 GCA_032361065.1 Enteromius trimaculatus | reverse complement strand
TTGCTGTCTAATATAACACCCAGACTTTTGACTGTAGTGGAAGTAACAGGACATCCGTCTAGTTGTAAATTGTAAGTTTAATAGCAGAAAAGTATTCGTCATCCAATCTTTTACATTTATCACACTCTTATGGTTAATGTTGCTAAAATGGATCTAACATAACGTCGACAGTTTTACTATTTTTAGTGTATTTTTTGATCAAATACATGCAGTCTTGGTAAACATATAAAACTTTTACATACATTTAAAAACAATTTACTAACCAAACTTTTGAACTGTGGTGTATAATTTGCACAGTATGTCCAGAATTTATATGTAATTTATGAGTTATATGTAATTTATATTTAGTTTATATGTAACATATTTACCTATTTCATCAGACTGCCAAACATTTGTACACAAATTAGGTTTAAAAATGCAACATACTGTCTGACGAGTGTATCTCAGCTTTGCCTGCCTTGCATTACTTCAGACTAAATTATTATTCATTTAATTTATTTCTGTTTGTAATAGACAATAAATGAGTTGTTTTAGTGTTCTGAAATGAAGACAAGTGGAGGACAGAACTATCTGCAGTCACCCTCTCAAAGGGTCACGGTTAGGACAGACAGCACTCACTGAAAGCTCAGATGAAAGTTATTTCCACCGAGGCCTTTCGTAGTGTCTCTCCTCTGCTATCAGCGCGCAAATGCTTAATAGCGGCACTTCATTTCTTACACATGATTGCTTATCAAATCAAATGCGTCATGTCACTGTCCTTGTTGATACTCATTCGTGTGATATTCAGTTTCCCACTGGATCAGTTCCAATGCTGTTCGTTTACATAACTGTGTGTGTAACAATTAACTGCAATGGAGTCACACAAGCGTTTCTTCCTTTTTCGAGTCACCCGAAGCTTTACTATTGTGTATCCTTCACTATACGGCAGACTACAAAATACCCAGAAGGCCATTTAAGACCCATAATTAAAGCTTTTAGGAAACAGACAGATAACCCTGGGCTTTACAAAGCAGATGTGCAATTGCAAACTTCTCTGCATGCACCATGGCAACAGCTCTTCCATACCTGACCTTCTTCACGCTGAAGGAAATACATGAAAATGATCAGGTAAAGAGACTTTCTTTTCACTTGATCTCATTTTTGCATATAGCTGTTTGCTCGGAAGTCATGGTCTCAAGTAAGTGTTATTTTTGTCAGATGCTCTGCTTGCCAGAGCACCAGCATGGGGTTGAATTATTAGTACTTCGTAATTAATCATTTTGAATGTAAGCTCCAAACGAACCCATTTTAAAAGCTAGAATCACACCGTTTGGAAAACGGTTATTTCTCATAGGAAAAATATTGAGTGGAGATGTTAAAATGATCTTCTCCCTAAAATTCTGACAGTTTTATAATGCATTTCCACCCTAATACTTATTATTGCAAACCAAAAAAAGTTTCATTATTTAAATTCCATGAATAATTATTTCAATGTATTGTCATTTATTATCAATATTAAAATATTTTAGAGTTTTTTTCTGATTTAAATAAAAATATAAATCATTGTAGAGATTACAAAAACTCAAAAGTGAGACGTTCTTATACATTAAATTGAGTATTAGGAAGAAAAAACACTTATTTAGCATTAAATTCAGTTAAGTTAAAAAAAAAAAAACATTTTTGTGACATTAAAATGTATTAATTAAAACGTGTTTCTTAGAAGGTATTATTTTATGTCTAAAAGGTGTTTTAAAAATATGACTTGTTTTATGGGGAGGGGAAATGTCCTTGATTATGGTTTCTCAAAGAGCATTCGCCATGCTCGCTCTCACAGTTCATTTCATCAGAGTCCCTGCTGTCAACACCTGTGATATTAATATAGACCGAACCCAGTCACACACTCAAACGTATACCTCAAAGAGTACCTGCACCTCTATATCAAGATAAACGTAATGCATTTCTATTTCTGACCTGACTATTGCTGCTGCATCTGCTCAGTGATGAGAAAATGATATCCCTCTAAATCAGCTCAGAACTTCTCTTCAAACAGCTCAGTCTCAACTCATGACTAAAAAGAGACCAGCTAGTGTGAATTAGAATGAACTGCTCCATAGTAGCTATTTGAGTCCAGTTTTTTTTAAATTCAGTGAGGAGTGCTGCTTAAGATTCTCTTATGTCCATAAAATAATATTTCCCCCCAAAAAACTAAATTCTGTCATCTATGTACCCAGATTGTTCAAGCTTCAATTTTCCATGCAATGAAAGTGACCCCAGCTGTGAAGTTAATATTGGTTCATTTTCATTTTTAAGAGAACACTTCCTTCCAAAAAAATGTAGGTTGTTCTTTACGAATGCTTTTTTCATGCGCAAGAACAGATCGGGTCAGTAGTGTGTCATTCTTGTTTATTCAGTAATCAGTTTGGTAAGTTTTGCGTGCCATTTTTATGCACCCCTTCTGGCAAAAAGACAAACCTTAGAGGGTTATGATTATTAGTTTTGCTTCACTTCCTCTTCACATATATTGCTCCTGTTCCAGACAACAATTAAGCCTGGATGTGAATGTTTCTGTAGCCCTAACGCTGTGTGTTCCTGCTGTTAGATGAAAAAACTGTCATTATGGGAAGTTCTTGAAATTGTTGCGCTAATTAAATAATTTAGTAGTTTGAGGCAATCATCGTTTAGAGATCTGAACAAACCCCTAAATCCAAGTAGTAAATGTTAAAGCATAATTCATCCTGCACCAGTTTGGTTCGACTCGATACTAATAGTAAAACCAAAAAGAAAAAGAAAACTATATAGACTAAACTTGATCTAAAATTAAAATGAGAACAACATAGAAATTTAAAAAGTAATTAAAACCATTAACAACAACTTATAAAGTATATTAATGATACTAAAATAACACTGTTATGTATTACTTTTTAATACATTTTTGTTTATTATATTTTTCTTCTATTTATTTAAATAATTTTATTGGGTACTGAACCGCATACTCATTAGTTGTATATATGTATAAATAAGACAAGACTTTTCACGGTTGACTATATGCCCTATATATGTGTTGTCTGTGAGAACTCACTTGGCTCACTTACACTTTTCTGTAATTTTATCAAGTGTAAATTTCTCATATCACAGATATTATATCTAAGCAGTTTAACAGTGAACCACATTGTTTTGTTTCATGTGCTTTTTAAAGGTATTTTAACGGCTGGGTTGTTTTGAGATTGAATCCAGTTGTGTCAGCTGGTTACCATGGATACTGCTGTTCTACAGTCTTTTATAGAAGTCTATATCTTATAATACACTATTAAGTAAACCGCACAGTTTGTGCAAGATCCTTCATACTGATACAGTACACAAACCAGTAATTATGCCACAGGTAAGCATGTATGTCAAGGCAGGTCAGCCTTCAGGGAAAGATCAGAACCTTCTCTTCTGTCCATACTAGGAATCTTGTTGACCCAAGGCGAATACGTAATTCTGCACCGTCTCAAAGCATCATGAACTCTGCCTGGAGCAGGTCAGTCTCCGAGACTGTAAATCTCCAGGGTTTCCATTAATGTATTCTGTTGCCTTTCAATTGTGTTTTCTTCTGCTTGCAGATCAACCATGGATCTGGAATATTCCTTACACTAAAGCCCCGGACACTCATGGAAACGTATGGGTTCCTTCTTGAGCAGTTCCAGATTGGGGTTCCAGAAAAAATCAGAAAATGGAAATCTATCGGCTATCGACTATCGGCATCTCACTCCGCTTTGCGTCTGTTCAGGTTCACCCTTCTAAGGATTGATCCATCTCAATAACACACTTTAAAGGAATAGTTCACCCAAAAATGAAGATTTTGTCATCACTTTCGCATCCTTATGTCCCAAACCTTTTTTTTTTTAATCTTTTTTTTTGAGGTTTTTGTTGATCTTATGTAGAACACAAAAGAAGAATGCTGGTAATCAAACAGTTTATGGTCCTCATTGACTTTTATAGTATTTGCTTCCCTGCTGTGGAAGTCAGTGGTGACCAACAACTGTTGGGTTCTTTAAACTTCTTCCAGATATCTTTTTTGTGTTCAACATAAGAAAGAAGACATAGGGGTGAGTAAATGATGATGATATGTTAATTTTTGTGTGAATGGTAGACGCACACCATTAATGCTGTATTATAGTCCTGTTTTGTAGTCATATATACTGTTAGAGATGTTTAGTTATGCCTTAATTGTAAACATTTTGGCCAAATAAAATTCATTTTACAGCTGAAAACCTTGGAAGTGAACATTTTTCAGTAGCAGTGTCCTCCTATGACTTGTGGAAAAGACTAAAAATGTTTATTTTGAAATCTAGTAGCCTAATGCATGTTGAAAATAGAAATCAAATGATGTTTTTATTCAGCGAAACAACAATTGTCAATGGCTTTGACCCAGGCATGTTTACTCCTTGATTCAATAACCTCGGAAGCAGGTAACAGGAACCATTTATTTATATATAAAAAAAAACTATTCACATCCGTTTTGAGACAAATTTGTTGTATAACCAATAGAGCTCAGATAAAAAAGACTAAGCGAAATGGTGAAAACATCTCAAATTGTCTTTTTTAAAAGTTTGATTATGGACATGTCCTCGGAAATGAATTCCGGGCGAGCTCCAAAGGCGGATTGATTTTTTCATTCTCAGCTACAGTGATGCAGTAATGTGTTTGAGGAGGACTCTGCTCCCCCGGCATCAGTGATATATTGAATGTGTTCAAAATACAGAACAATTGGTGCTGTTTTCTACTCATCCTGAAATTGTCATGTTGCCTAGCAACATTGGAAAAGTTAACTCTACCTTGATACAGGAATTCCCTGTGGCCCCAATTTTCTTTTTCTTTTAATGAGCTAAATTTTGATTGATTTTTATTTGAAGGTTCGCATAGACCTTTGCTCCAGTACACCTGTACCTAAAACTAGCAGCATGTTGCTTGTGGGATTTTTATTTTACATTGTAATGAAAATTTAATATTCAATCTGGATTATGTACCTCTTGCACAGCTATTTGACACATTTTTACAAACTGCTTTAGACCTTAGATCAGATAAATATATGCATTCTAAAAAAGTCTTGAAGTATTAGATTAATTCCTTACAGAGCAGTCTGGCTGAAACCAAAAAGATCATAATGTGTTTATTATTCAAATGAATGACTAGTTAATAATTGTCCCCATGTTACTAAACAAATGTTTGCAATTGTTTTTCTGTGTCTGCATATATTTAAATCCATATATATGTACACATGAATTCAGAATTCAGTTCTCAAGTTCATGCAGGTGCCCTAGCAGAGTTAACCACAAATGTAGAACTATGTACATGTTCTATTAACATTTTACAAATAATGTATCTTGTTCTAGCATTCAAGACCAGTCAAACCAATCAAATTTCAACGTTTTGATTGGAAAGTGTGCTGGTTTTAGTTGAATAGTTTTTAATTTTTTTTACAATAAGGACTAATCGAGTGCTGCAGCATTCTGAATATCAGGATAAGGTAAGTATCAAACTATCAGCTAAGTATCAATCTTTATTTCAAAGGTGCATTTTATTGTGTCTGACCACTGATGAGGTTGCAGGGGCAATCAGGTTACCAACATCTAATGTTTTCTCTTGCTTGGATGAAGCTTAAAAAAAGACATATAGGCATCATATGGAAAGCTGTTTTAACATTTATTCTTTAAGACTGACTAAAACCAGTATCTGCAGTTATGTTGAGTTCTGATTAATACATATCACAGTGTATCTGGCACATATTCTTTTTATTTAGGTTCAAATATTTATTAGTGCAGCTTTTCTGTTTCAATAGCTTTTATCACATTTGTCAAAAGGACTTGTATTGGCTAGTAAACATAATAACAGGAATACATGCTAATGTCAAAATGTTTGTTTTTTGATGGAAAATTCATGAACATTACATTTGAACTTTTTGCAACATTATAGGAACATTAGGGTAAGATGGGGCTAAAGGTGCCCTGGAGTAAAAGGTGCCTTTTATATTATTTTCCTCTAAATCAATAGATGGCAAAATCTATTGATTTAGTGATAGCTGGCGGCAGCACAAATTTTATTATGTGCTTACTTGACCTCTATTTTTATTTTATTTTTAAGATAATTAAAGCAACTGTTTTAAATCGTGAAAGAATATGTAAAAATACGGTATTTTGGGTAAAAAAAAAAAAAACTGAACCTGATGGGGCTAAAGGCACAATAATTAACGTGTTAATTAACAAAAGGCAGATTTTTCTATTTGTTGACATGGTTAGATTGAGATGGTAAGTTTGTTGGGTGTCCATCTTAGAGATAATCACCAAGTTTAGCATGAAACATGTAGAACATAATATTTATCATATAATTTTGTTACTATTGTAAATCTATATTAAATTATTATGGGATCTCTTTTAATGTTTCTTAACTTTTTAAAATAATTTTGTTTCTGTATTTTAAAGTATATGTTTTATATGAAAATTTTGTTGGCAGTACTAAACAAAAAAGAACTTAAATTGATCAAAATAATTGTTTTGAACAAAAATTAACATACATTTTTTTATATTAAAAAATATGTATTTGTATCCGAATTGTCAGCCTTTTACCTCATACCACCTCATATATTTATACAGTTTTTAAACAAAATTAACAACTTGTATGATTTATTACCAAACAAAATATTTTGCTCCATAAATGTTTAGTACAAATGTATATACTCTTTTCTGCAGTAATACACTGTGGGCACAATGAAAAGCAAAGCTTTCTTAGGATGTGCCTTTAGGCCCATTGTACCCTACTTTTATCATGTCCTCTGGGGGGAAAATTACATTTAAAAAAATGTCTAACTAAAATGTTTCTGAGAAAAAAAATGTTCCATGAATAATGTATAAATAATATATTATAGTAGAAACATTTTGAGAACACTGAAGACCCTTGAATACACATTCAAGTAGTATTAGTTCAGTTATAATTTTTAGGGAAATTACCAGAAACTTTCCCTAAAAAAGTTTCCCTATTAGCTGGGAAATGGATACTAGTCGCTATTGAAGTTCTTTATTAGTTGTAATAATATCAAAATAAGTACCAGCAACTAAGAGAGAAAGACTAGTTACACAGTGTAATTGTTAAAACGGCTTGCCATGTGCGTCTGCTCCGAGAGTTTCGTTCAGTCGCAGGGAACGTGCGCTTCTTCTGAGGTTTGTCTGCTGAACTTATGGGCACATCGCGAATATGTCCAGAGAGTTCCTGCGAGTTTAGTCTGTACACTGGCGCTGAAGGCTTACTATATCATTTTTAGATTATACACGGCTTGTATGCAGTATTATAAGATCTTTTCCATAGCTCGTGTATGCAGCCACCTGATGGACGTACCAGCGACTGAAGTGAAAATAAGGTATAAAGGCTTTTCGAAGAGACCCAGTGAGATGCATCACATGAGATGAGCTGAACTAGCAGATCCACCCACAATCTCATCTAACAGGATTTCAGCTGCCACTAAACCCATTGTCAGAGGATGGTATGAGCATCTCTCTTCATCATTGCTCACATACAGTGCATTTAGTGTACATGCAGCCCAAGAATAATGGAAGTTTCTTACAGTTGCATGCCTACCACCGTTAAATGTAAGATGTGGAGACTTTATTATCAGTCCTGTCCAGCAGTAGTCACATAATGGCATGTAGAGGCTCGTGCTGCTGTGGTCCCGTGAATGAAGATAATGCGAGGTTCATAATGTTGCTGCTCCTCATCATCCTCTACCTCCTGTGCGGAGCCGCGGTCTTTTCAGCCCTGGAGCATCCCAAGGAGAAGCAGGCGAAAGAAAAGTGGGCTCAGAGGTTTGAGCTTTTCAGCCAAAAGTACAATCTCAACAAAAGTGACTTGGAGAAGTTCTTGAGACATTATGAAGAGGCGAACATGGCAGGAATACGGGTGGACACCCTCAGACCACGCTGGGATTTTACTGGAGCCTTTTACTTTGTCGGAACTGTCGTTTCCACCATTGGTAAGAAGGACTTTTGAAATATATTTTGACTACAAAGATGAGGGTTCTTAAATGTATTAGGTATTTAATTTGTATAACTGTCTAAATCACTCTTAAATTTGCATTACAACAAACATAATATTAGTATGATAATATGGCATACTAACGTGTGTGTGTGTGTTACGCTAGTCACACTATATACACTATATTCAATGCAGTGAATATATTGCCTAAAGTATTTCCTGTAGATAAAAATGTAGATACAGTATATTGCAGACCTTATTGTTTGAATAGTGGGTCTGTTATAACCTTTCAGCAAAGTCTAAACAGTTTAATGAAACAGAATTATATATATATATATATATATATATAAAAAATCTGAAAAAATAGTATACATTTTTTTTATTTTTTGTCCTTGCATGAATGTATGTCAGTGTGGTTTTATCATCATAACTATCCGAAACACTAAAAAAAAACTTAAGAGAAGGTTGATGTTAAAACAACATTAAAAAGCAATAGTTAGAGAAAACATGTATTTATGTAATTTGACCATATAGCTACTGACATATAGCCATTGTGACAAATAGACCTGCATATGATGCAGCTATTTTTTATGATTAAAGATTAATACATTTAGGTTAAAAATATGAAACATGCAATAACACAATAAAGTGTTGCAATTTGTTACATTGTACGTTAGGTGAGGCATTTGAGTATCGATGCAGGTCACTTTGCCTGCATGCTATAGTGTAAAGATTTGTAAGTGAATATATTGGGCTTGACCAGAAATTTTGCAGCTATTGAAATCTTGCTGCTGTTGGTACAATATTAGACCTAACGCCTCAAGAACTGAAATTTGTAAAAGATGTCAGTCTTTTCAGTCTGACACATGTCCCCCTCTCTTTTCTATGTATTTGATCATTTTATCTTACCATTCCAAATTGGTAAATATTGACACAGAGGTCTTCCCTAAGACTTAATAAAGATGCTGTTTATCTACATCGAACACCACAGACAATGCAATCAACGATGTGTTTACAAATTTTCCCAAAGGGAAACCTAGAAACACACAGCTGTTAGTATTCCAAACTCATGTTCAGTTTGGATTCATTGCATCTCTCAGTGATGAAATGCTCACCTCATGAAATGTGTTAAACTCTTCAGACGTTGAGGATGAGAATGAGCTTGTCTTCATGATGTCCCGGTCAATGGTGGCTTTCATGTGCAAAGGGAAAAACAACTATGAGAAAATAATGCAGTCCACTCGTTATTTGCATTTCAATTAGTGTGACGAGGAAAAGGTTGAGATGTTTCAGTATCTGTCACCAATAGCAACAGTTTGGTCTCCAGCTTTAAAGAAGGAAATGGTTTTAAAATATTGTTTATTCTGTTATATAATTAAAGTATCTTCCTCTCGTATTTCCCACAGGGTTTGGAATGACCACACCAGCCACAGTCGGTGGCAAAATCTTCCTGATCTTTTATGGCCTCATTGGCTGTGCGGCCACCATTTTATTTTTCAATCTGTTCTTGGAGAGAATAATAACAGTGTTGGCTTTTGTTCTCAAATCCTGCCATGAAGTCCAACGGCGACGCAAAGGAGTTTTACCTCACGAAAGCAGACAAGACTTGGGCGGCGCGAGGATAAACCGTGAAGACAGTCTTGCAGGATGGAAGCCTTCGGTGTATTGTGTGATGTTGATCCTTTGCGTGGCAGCAATAATCATTTCTTGTTGTGCTTCGGCCATGTATTCCTCAATCGAGGGATGGGGATATTTGGATTCACTCTACTTCTGCTTTGTGGCATTCAGCACCATTGGTTTCGGGGATATGGTCAGCAGCCAGCGGGCCAGTTACGAAAACCAAACCGTCTACCGAATCGGCAATTTCTTCTTTATTTTAATGGGCGTTTGCTGCATTTACTCGCTGTTCAACGTCATCTCTATTGTTATCAAGCAGGTGCTCAACTGGCTCCTGAGAAAGCTGGAGAAACCATGCCGTCACTGCCCCAGGAGCTCTCTCCGGCCCCGTAGAAATGCAGTCATGCCGGCCCATGTCCGAACACGTGTTCGCAACATATCTATAGACACAGATGCAGTGAACGACAGCGAGACTGATGGACGGAGGATGTCTGGAGAGATGATCTCCATGAGAGACTTCCTGGCGGCTAATAAGGTCAACTTGGCGATCATGCAGAAACAACTGTCTGAGACTGCCAACGGTCATCCCAGGCCATGCGGGTCAACAAACAGGCACAATGGATTCTCTGGTGGGGTTGGAGCCCTGGGAATAATGAATAATAGGCTTGCAGAAACCAGTGTGGACAGATAAATATACCATTTATAAACAAAACTACATGAAGGCTTTTTGAAAAGCCATATTGCACTGCCCTTAGTTTAGCTAGTGTTACTTTTATAATTCAGATGTAGACTCGTACATAAAGTTTGTTGTGTGTGTTGAATGCTCTCGTTGAAAAATTCATTGCTGCTCTGAAGGTAAAGAGAACGGCGAACCCAAGCTCAGGTCTGTTTGTAAGATTGATGTGCTGGGAGAGGCTTTGCTGCACAGAGTTTCGACTCAATCTTTCTTATGATTGCAGGGATTTTTTTTTGTTTTTGATTGGAGGATGTTGCAATCAGGTTAAGCACTTTGAATGGCAAAAAAGTAACAGATGGGATCTGCAGAACTGATCTACAGTGGGGTGTCTGAGACCACTAGTGTGAATGTATATTTTATATGTATATTATGAGCATAAATGTCAACACAAGAATTAACATGAAGTTTAAAATTTCATAACTATTCACTGAAAAAAATATTTCTTGCCTAGTCCTTCTTTGGCTTAAACTGCAGCAGCGCTCGAACTGCATGAACTTCATAGTCACATGAGCAATGCTGGACATGGAAATAGCTCTGAATCTTATTTAATGGAACATACACACTACCATTAACTTTTACGTTTAAAAACCTAATACTCGTTCAGCAAGGATGCTTTAAAATGACAGTGAAAACATTTATAAACTTGTCTGAGTATGCATGCATGCACATATAGGGTCAGAGATTTTTTTGGTGGTCATGATTTTGCCAAGTAAAACATGATCCTTATCCCAATTATCCCACTTATCCCAATCCCTACCCTTAAACCTAACTCATAATGTATTCCTAAAATCAGTGGGAAATGATAGCTGATTAAAAAGGGTAACCAAACCTAAAA
>JAUMHP010000072.1:5008846-5057779 GCA_032361065.1 Enteromius trimaculatus | reverse complement strand
CTAAAACAGAATCTGATTGTTTGATTGGAATGTTGTACCAGGATCAACAAGGAACATCTTGTATTTGGTGAAATCATGCTCACCGAGATGTTTATGGTGGTGTCACAATCTAAGGTGAAAAGGTGATGCACATTCATTCACCAGTAGCTTACTATCCTCTTCACTGTGCAGGTATGTAGATGTGGGCAGGAGGCATAACGTGCAACAAGAGAGCCAGACAGCCCACATGCCACCTGTTTCATGACATTAAAGAGTCTAGCAGCTGTATAGAAATTCATGTCTCAACAGCCTATTGATTGCTTGAATTGCTTATCAGGTATTTCAGATGAACTGAAACGAGTGTGCTACAGTGCACAGAACAAAACGAACAATGTCGTTTTGAATGAAATATGTGCAATGTCAAAATGGGTATGATGCAGGACATCAAATCATTTTCTCCAGCACTTTGTATCTTGAATTTTGAAACCTGCTTACTTAATTTTGAAATGAATGACTGTATGTAGAGGTGTAATGCATGATGAATTCTAATAAAGTATGCTTTGTCAGTTTTGCTGGGAAATCTTGCAAATGTGAGTTTGTGATAAAAAACAATCTATTGTTTTTTATCCCGTTCTTATAAAAGTACGCCAAATAAAAAAAACAACAACAACATTGTGGTATTGATACGCAAAATGGAGTTAGGATTGTGGGTAGATGCATACCATATGCACGCCACACACATGCTCAAAAAAAAAATCAATTTTTGCATATATGTACCACAAGTATTCGACCTTGCTCATTGTTTTGTGCTTAGTAGGGTAAGCTGCTTTTATTATTAGCAGAAATGTAATATAATAGGCTATACATTCATATTTAAAAATATTTATATATTTCATGCCCACAAAAAATATTTATTTCCTGATTTACAGTGATAACAGTATTGGATGTATAAGATTAATGTTGTGCAAATCAATATCCCATAATGCAGGCTGTTTTTTGACTGCAGTTAAGTGAATATCCATTTCTTTAGGTTGGTTAGTTCTGTCATGTCTGTGTATGTGTGTCATGACTTTCCTTCCATTAACATCTGTCACTAGCTTTCATGCCTAATAGTGTCAATATAATTCTGCTGTCACTTCAGGGGAATCTCAGGGGCAATCTGAAAGCCAGCAAAAGCAACTCAATGGATTTCTAGTTTTTTTTTTTTTTTTTCATAGTTTCCATGCAGCAAAGAAAATTGATGTTTTCTAGCATAATCTAGTCTTTTTATCTGTTCGTTTTGTGCATTCTGGACTGTCAAAGTAAGTGAGTGGATCAATGCAAAGTCATTGATCCAGAGCAGTCATGCTGTTGCACGCCTAATGCACATTTTTTTGCTCTGTGTGTACAATTACAATAGTACAATCGACTCAAGAAGCACTGGGTTATTTGGGTGTGATTTGATTTTGAAACACAGGCATATACATAGTCAGTCTAGCTTCTGAAGAGACCATTTACTGAACTCAAACGCCCACCATATGTAATACTGTTATAATAAGTTATCTGCATAAGTTATAATGAAATAGGTATTTCAGCTAAAACTTTGCTTAAAAAAAGGGTAACACAAAAATATCAAACCAGTATTCTAACACTCACACACACGCACACACACGTTGGGTTTGCATGTCTGTGTGTGTGTTTTAGTAATAGCCTATTATCAAATTTAAATTTGTAGTATACGTAAGGGAAAAAAATTATGATTTAAAAAAGTATTTTGCAGTGCGACCCTAATTTGTTTTTTTGTGGACACTGTTGTTGTGATTGCGGTAAATATTCACTAGAGGGCGGTAGAATATAATAATTTTCTTAATCCCCTGTGCAGGTGTTGTAAGAATTTCATTTAATCTAGTACAATCAAACATACCTTTCTATCTTTTAGGGGGTTTTTGACAGTTTTTCCTCACACAATTAATATCTGATGAAATGCATGTGAGTCCTTCGTTAAAAGTACTATGTCGAAAAAATAGTAATATACTGTACTGTAAAGGAAAAATTTTATTTTATTTTGTTTAAAACATACATCTGTATGTTTACTTTAATATTATTAATAAACTACTTTCGAAATTCAGAGAAAAATATAAGCAATAAACTCCACATTCTGTCGTCACGTCCTCAGCGAATAAAAAAGTCAGAAATTACATTTTTGTCCGTGCAGCAGTTGGCGAAAAATGATCGAGGGTGAAACTGTACCATATTCCACTGGATTTGTAGTCCGGCGCTCGACGAACTCCCATTAAGTGTGATTATCCCGCCCGCTGAGAGGAACTACAACTCCCATGAAACCACCGCAGCGCTTCTGTTAATATCAATATGGCTTCTGTCAGTCAGACAAAGGCGAATCAGTTTTTGCCTTGAAATGAAATCAAATTAGGGAAAGGTAGCGGGAGAGTCGGACATCGTCCTGTTTTGCTGGTTCATGTCTGGCGACAGGGATTAAAGGGACGGAAACACTGTCAGTTGAGTTGAATAAATGCTGTGGTGCACGGAGGCCCCGCACGCGCACAATCAGGTAAGTCTGAGATGCCAAATTATTAGAAAGGCGTCATTTGTTAAATCTGTCTGGAGACATGAAACATGCATTCACGTGCAAATGACGCTCGGAGAGAACTGAGCTCGGTTCGACCGCTGGTTCGCATGTAAACTCACATCTGCTCTCATTCTGTGCTGGGATAGGGGTTTAGTAAAGAAATGCCAGCAACTGTGCAACAACTGACACTATGTTGACATTGGTGTAAGGAACTAATAGTTGTGTTGATGCTCATCTCTTTGCGTGTATTATTGTGACTGTTATTATTTGTGTATGTTTATATATGATCATGTTTTGTGTTGGAACTAGGTGCTGACAGCATCATAGAGCTGTGTTATTTGGGTATAGGGTGTGTTTATGTTGGGTTAAGGTGACGTCCGGTATATATAAGCTTGATAGTTCATGCAAATTGTATTTATTTATTTTTTTCAATAGCAGTTATTTTTTTTATTTAGCGAAGGTGACCCTATTAAGACCTCCTTAATTCAAAGTTGTGCATCTTTTCTTATAAATGCTAAGTATGAATAGTTTTTCAGTGAACTGTATGCAGTACATTATCAATCCGGTACAAACACGTCATTTTTGTCATAAACTGATCAAAATAAATTGCTTAATTTATTTCTAATGTAAAGTGCATTTGTCTCTCACCATACTTTTTTTTGGTAAATTCTTCCCATTGCATTACATTAAATAAAATAATTTAGAGGCTTTTTTTTTTACCTGACAAACTGCAAAAACTGCTGATGTAGCTAAAATATGGATTATGGTTTTTACTTTCCAGCACCTATTCAACAATGAAAAAAAGTCTGTCTAGATGTTTCTCTAGCCTTACCATGGTCCTTTTAACTTGTTCTTATCACTTACCTTAAGACTGACCTTTTTTTCTGGCCGAGCGTCTTTCTGGTTTTTAGCTTTCATTTCCAGTCTTAGTTTCTTCATATCAACTTTATATTTTTTGCCAGTGCAGCAATCTTGTGAGACTTCCCCCTTTTTGCCATATCATTTAATTTTCACGCAAGTGGTCAGTTTGTCTCCACAATAAAAGTAATGTAAGTTTATAAAATAAAAGAATGTGTTTGAGCACATATAAATTCAAGGTAATGTTTTTATATGAGGGTATAAAACCGTTTTGCTTATTTTGCTTATTTGAAGTGGGTTTAAGAAACCGTGCACATTATAAGTATTCCTTGAGACAAAAAATGCTTTATGTTTATGGATTATAATTATAATTAATTACTTGTTACAGATATGACCTTTTAAAATGCAGAGTATTGCCTATTAGGGAAAAATAAATAATTTGACGACACATTTGTTTTATTATCTCTTAAATTTATGGCAATGCATGCAGTTTTGTGTGGCCTGAGTAATGATTTTGTTTATGTTTCTGTAGAAACCGTAAATGTTCTGTAGATTCACATTCAGAATATGTGATATGTTATATCATAAAGGTCTAATAATTACCAGCTGTCTATAGAGGTAAATTGATATTTTACATATCTCCAAAACATACATATGAAACAAATGGGCTGTAAAATAGTTAAAAATGATGGAGAATAGAAGTAAATGGAGATTAGTTTTTTTTTTTTGGATGCCGTGCTGATGAATAGAGCCAGGGGCATATGGACAAAATCAACTTTGATCTTTAGCTGCTGCAAAACAGATGAGTTTTTGTGCTGCTGCCTCAGTACTGTAGTTTCATAACTATAATCTATAGATGCTTTTATGCTTTCATGCATATGTCAGATAAGACTATGAATATGCAGATAAAAGAAACAATGAGCAACGCTAAACTCTAAAACTCCTCAGAGCATTACAGTGTTATTAAAATTGCATGCACACCAGTAGTCTTGCATTTAATGCTTGATATAGCAAGATTGCATCTCTCTTGATGATTGTTATTGTTAAAAGTAGCGATGCATTTTGCATTATTAAATAATTATTTGTGTTGCTAGTTTATTGCGTGCAGGCCAGCTAACTGAGTTGGTTTGTCATCATCAAATGAGTAGAAGGGGTCCCGCATGCCTATGGTTTAACACGTATGGGCGATTCTGAATTCTTCTGTCACTGTGTTTTATCAGCTAGCATATTTAAAAAATGATTTGATGTCTGAGGTGACACCTTTCCTTTTTTTTTATTCTCATATCAGACGGACTGAAAATTTGTATGTGCTGCACACTGAATTTTTGCGTTATGACTTGTATTGTTCGGTTTCTTTGGCTTAAGGCTTGTTACAAGCAAGGTATTGTTTTTTGGGAGACGCAAAAAATGGAACACTGAACAAATCCTTAAGAACGCTCCCAGAATGATTGTTGTTTTTGCTGATTTGCTGTATCTGATGCCTCTGGATAATTAAACCTTTTGAAGCTTTATAAGGGTGCTTGGGTGAGCAGAAATCTTTTTTTATGCGTTTTATGCAGAGCAGACACCAGGAGACAGTCGTACTCGCTCATCAGCAGATTTCATTCTCGAAGAACATGTCGCAGGGAATTTTGAAATCTTCATTTTGTTAAAAGGAGCCTAACCGTTTTCTCGTATACTTGATTGCATTACACTGCGCCATATGGAATGCATATTGCGCTGGCACGAGTTTTGCTTTTGCAGCATCATAAGTTGTAACTTCCTTTTAAAGCTCGAAATGAGTTGAAATACGTCGCCTTATGGGACAACAATTCGGCAGAAGCACGCGTGTGTGGGCAGCAGCCTGGCATTGAGAGAACTATTCTCAGACAAGAGCCCGTACGGAGTGATTCATTCTCAGCTTCTTCACTGAAAGTAGGTTGGCCGCCTCGGATGGAATTTTTCTTGGCAGTTTTCCCTAAAGTTAACCTCCTTCCCCCTCCTCACGTGTCCCAGCTTTCTGCTGTTTAAAGTCTATTAAAAATTCTGTGGTAATGCATGCAGTGTCTTTGCCTTGACCTCAGACAGGCTCCGCACTTCTGTTGCAATGATTGGTCGATAAAGGTGCGGTGACTTTGACATTTTCTTGGAAAAAATAATGCTTTAGTTAGGACTTGTGCGCATGCGGGCCCTGCTACACCTCCTCCACTGCGTTTCTCAGACAAAAACATTGTTTTTTGTAGTCTAAGCTGTGTTGTTTTGACTTTTATACACTATGCAGCCATGTGTCGTGTTTTATCAGCATTTCCTCCAACATCAGTTCTCTAATGCAGGAGCTTTCTCTCTTTTTCTTGGCAGAATGTCCCATTGTACAGATGAGCCTCGTTTTACCATTGAGCAGATCGACTTGCTGCAGCGGCTACGTCGGAGCGGCATGACGAAGCAAGAGATCTTGCACGCCCTGGACACCCTCGACCGGCTGGACCGCGAGCACGTGGAGAAGTTCGGCCACCGGCACGCCCACGGCGGAAATGGGGCGGCCGGCATCAATCACGGAAATGGCAGCAACGCCACCACCTCTTCCAACTCCTGCACTACCTCCTCTAACAACCTCACAGCCTCTTCTTCGACGACCTCTACGGCCACGCAGACGGGATACCGTGGCAACGGCCTCTCTCCCTCCCCTAGCAACAGCTATGATACCTCCCCGCCCCCGACGGCCCCCACCCCTGTGCCCGTAGTAGCACCCATGGTTCAAAATGGACGGGACAGTCTTGCCGCTATGCCCAACGGAAAGCTCTCTCCACCCCGCTTTGCTGTTAGCAACACCTCCTCGAGGGCCTTTGCATACGAGCACCCAGATGAGGAAGTGGACATCGATGACAAAGTCGAGGAGCTCATGAGGTAAGTGGGACACTCTCAACATGGGATGGAGCTTATTTATTAAAAACAACTGAGTAGTTACAATATGAACATTAAGCCCACGTGTCCACCAGAGCAATTTTCATCAGCTGGAAACACCAGACGCTGTGGTTGCTATGATAAGGAATATCCACTAAAGTAACGGCAGACGCATCGTGAATGAAATGTTTCTCCAAACATTATATTTCACAGCAATGTTATGGTAGTTCAGCAGACCAATCTAGTAAAAAAAGAAATCGTGAGAGACAAGCAATATTCAAGGATTAGTTCATCCCAAAATTTTAATTCTGTCATTAGTTACTCACCCTTTTGTCGTTCCAAATCCGTAAGACCTTTGTTCATTTTCGTAACACAAATTAAGATATTTTGGTGATATCAGAGGTCTGTTTCTCCATAGACAGCGATACAACTGAAATTATCCCAGGTAAAAACATCCATGTGACATCAGTGAGTCAAGTTTAGTGTTGCGACGCTACCAGAATATTTTTTTTTGCGCAAAGAAATATAAAAAATAACATTGTTTAGCTATTTTTCTTCCCTGACTTGCGTCTTCCGAGTGTATCACAACACAAGAGTACACTTTCTTCTAGGTGTAGACAGCCGCAGATTACGCACATTCACATGCTTTCACTCGGATGTTAACAAGGCCGATTACATCAAATTAGGGCTGGGCGATATATGTCGAACGATATATTATGCGCGTCTCGTCAGTAAAGCTGGTTCTTTGATTAGCGGTAAATCTCCATCAGCTGTTTTCAAAAGGAACGCCAGCTTATACACAGAACTGTAGATCACCGCTAATCAAAGAACCGGCTTTACTGACTACATCAAATACGTTAAAGCTTGCGTATACGTTTAAATATACTTATATACGTATTGGTTTGGAATGACATGAGGGTAAATAATTAATGACAAAATTTTAATTTCTGTGTGAACTAACCCTTTAAATTCTCCATTGTCGTCAGCTGTAGTACAGTAGGTAGTCCTCCCCCTCCTCCACTATGATTAGCTGGCCAACTAGAAAGTGACATTGTTGAGTGCAGAGCTTTACCCAAAGTTGAAAATTCTTCAACTCTGCTGAGAAAAAGACGCCCGAATGCTCAGCGCGATGAAGACACTCAGTACTTAGCATGCTTCTGGTTTTAAAAAAATGCATATTTCCGCCGAGAACAACTGAAAAAATTACGTGCTGTGGGGAAAAATGACATGTGACCCTCGAACTCACCGCTTGGTGTTGGTGGTATGACTATAATTGAATAAACTAGATTACATGAGCCATGAGCATGTGTTCAGGACAGGACTCTTATCAAACATGTGAAGTTTGGGGCAGATCAAACATTGTATCCCTGAGTTATAACAGCTTCCTTAATGGCAAAAATTGGCTTTTTTTTTTGGATGTTAGATGTGCCTAACAAATTTCTTACCTGTATTTGAAGCATAGCTTAAGAGGCACTTTTTAAATTTTATAGCTGGCGCTATTGAGCCATTTTGCCACACCTACCTCTGAAACCCATATCAGTTGTCAATTTTCACTGGTTCTGACACATTTGCAAGGTTTCATGAGTTTTTAAGCATGTTTATGCCTTCAAAACTGTGCATTTAAACGATAAAAAAACAGTGTAGTACAATTCATTGATCTTTGTCGCTTAATTTTTTTTTACATGCATCATTCAAAACAAGTCCTCAATCATTAAAACCGGATCTGACTTGGTCGTTAACGTTGGTCATATCTGAACTGAAGTAACTGTTTATTTGGTTGCTGCATCATAATGCACTGTTTAAAAGAAATAGATTGCTGTCCAATTCATAATCAGTTGCTATTTGCTATTTGCGAAGCTTAAAATAGTGTTAATAATACAGAATGGTGTTGATTTGACAATCTATCGTTAAAGACAAGCATTAGGGGCATTTTTGATGTATTTAAATGGTTCTTAAATGTTACTAAAAATAGTGTTGATGTTTTTTACTTGATGTCTCTCCGTCTGTGTTGTTGTAGAATGGACAGTGCTATAATTAAAGAAGAGATTAAAGCGTTTTTGGGGAACCGGCGAATATCACAGGCAGTAGTTGCTCAAGTTACAGGTTCGTATGCTCTGCCTTTTGTTTTCCAAAATTTAATAACAAATATATTGTGAACTATTCTGTGATATGTTGCTTGCCTTGGTATTTTGTATAATAAAAAAGAGAGCAGTTAAAGCACCCCTTAATATTTTGTTACTTCTAGCATAATGCTGTACAGGAATGTCAGCTGTATCGCTGCTTTTTATTACAGTTGTGGGATTTGTCATGGCAGGTCTTTGAGAGGCATATGCAAGTCAGATTTGGCCCTTATGAGCTGTGTGTTGTCTGCAGGTATCAGTCAGAGCCGGATCTCTCATTGGCTGCTCCAGCAGGGCTCAGACCTCAGTGACCAGAAGAAAAGAGCCTTCTACCGCTGGTACCAACTAGAGAAAACTACACCTGGTAATACCCAACCCCAGTGGCATTTACCCGTGTAGAACATCCAACAATTGTCAAATGTGTCTGTGATCTAACAATAACTTAAAACCCAAGACATCTTTGGCTGATAAAAAGTTGTTCCAGGAACATATCGTACTTGTGTAAGGCTGTAACTTCATTTGTTGCTTGTGTTCATCTCCTGTTGCATCTTTTGCCATGCTCACTTATTTTTACACAAAATAGTACAGTAACTTAATATCTAACATAATAAGTCCCTGTAATGAGGTTTACTAAGGTCCACTATATGGTGTACTGTACCTATGTATGTGTACTGTGCTCAGCGGGCATAATATCAGTTAATGTACAATACAGCGCTGCTGTGCAAAGTTACAAAGTTAAGTTGATAAAATTGTTCTAAATTTCTATATTATTATTGTTTGTTTATTATTAATTATTTATTTTGAATGTTTAATAATAAATTACATTAAATGGTGCTTAATTTAAAAAATGAAATGAAAAATTAACATTCTGTCAATTACTCACCCTCAAAAAGTATCAATATATTAAATATGAAATAATAAAAAAAAAAATAATAAGAGTATTAATTTAACTAGACAATAGTGACAATTAATTATTATTTATTTATTTTTTTATGTGTGTAAAATGTCTTTTTTGTCTTACAATAAAACAGTAAATTGGAAATCGAAGGCTAAAAAATATCCAAAATATCTTCTTTTGTGTTTAATAGAAGAAAAAATTAATACAGAACTTGTGAGTGATTAAATGACGACACAATTTTTTGGTGAACTGTGCCTGTTAAAATACACATGTACTGTATACAGCATTACATTTTAGAAACCTCTTGTGCTCCTTCAGTTTCTTCCAGGCCGATCTGAATGAAGAAATCAGTGAATAAATTAGAAGGTCATGATCCAAACCCCAGAGCGCCAGTTTTCTCATTATCATGTGCTTCCGGACACAGTGAAAAGGCTTCGGTCTCCTCAGAATCACACTGACTGTTTTTCTTATGACACTTCATCTGAGAAGACATGTCATGTTTGTGTCCCAGGTGCAACACTAGCAATGCGGCCCACCCCGATGGCCCTGGAGGACATTGTGGAGTGGCGTCAGACCCCTCCTCCCATTAGCAGCACCCAGGGCAGTTTCCGTCTGCGGCGGGGCAGCCGCTTCACCTGGAGGAAAGAGTGTCTGGCGGTGATGGAGAGGTGAGATTGTGGGTCGTTTCAGGATAATGGATGACCTTTTAAAACCACGATCTTTGAAATAATAGAAAATTCCAATAGTTAACATTAGTTAGCAACATTATCGGACAAGAACAAACATTGTTAATGCCCATTAATACAGTAATAAAATTTTAAGTTACATGTTACCATTATTTAATGGACCAAGGTTAGTAAATATTACACAACAATAAGTAAATACTATAACACATGTTTATTAGTAATTACTTTTAGTTAATCCATTAACTAGGGGATCTTTATTATTTTTTTTGCTGTTTAATGTTTAACATTTCAGTCAATCATTATTAGCTTCGTCCTCAAGGTCCTGACACTTATTAGAAAGTAAATGCTAATTAATAAATAAGTGATTTAATACTAATTTCTGCAAATTTCTCCTTTTTCTATAATTAATTGTTTATTTATGCAGAATCACAGGTGGTGACAAGATTGAACATCAAACATTTTGTACAGCTTTTAATAATCACTATTAATTTCATTAATAAACACGCTATTGTTTATTCATTATACATCAATTAATGTTCATTTATAAAGCTTGAAATGTTATAAATGTGTCAGTTTACTATGTATAAATCTACATGAACCTAGATAATTCTGTCCTGTTAATAAAAACAGTTTATTATTGGTTTATGACACCTACCCCCAGTTTCACAGACAAGGCTTAAGATAATCCCAGACTAAATTGCATGTTTGAGCTGTCTTAGATGAAAATATCTTGAATCTTAAATCATGTCAGTGTCATTGTTCTGTGTTAAGATGCACACTGTAATATTTTCTTACAAGGCATTTTTGTAAAAGTTGCTTAAATATCTTAATTTAACTAATGCCTAGTCCTGGGTTAAGCTAAGCCCTGTTTGTGAAACCGGGCCCTAATGGACTAAGGAATTTTGAAAATGATTGTAAAGTTGCTGTTTATTTGAATAATTACTGGAAAGTAAGGAAAAAATGTAATCTTAATTGACAGATATGTAAGAATGTGCTAATTTTTAATTCAATATGTGCTTATATTAATTAGCTCTGTGAATGAATCTAATTATGCTGTACATAGTTTGCTCTGGTATCTTGGCTATTATCAAAAATTGTGAAATTTGTCTGATATTGATATTGACTTCTAAAATGTTGGCATTGTGATAACTGTAAAAACAGTCAACCTGAATCTAGATTGAACGAAGACATAATGCAAACATATATTTACCGCTATGAAATGTGTTATCTGCCTTACGTTATGTTTGTCTTCTGTTTTCGCACAAGTTATTTCAATGACAACCAGTACCCCGATGAAGCCAAACGAGAGGAAATTGCCAACGCCTGCAATGCAGTTATCCAGAAACCAGGTAGGATGTTTAAACACAAGCTCCATAAAGAAGATGAATGCATGTGTAAATGCCTGTTATCGTGGCCCCAGACGTTATTGATGAGCTCTGCTGTGATTTGATTAAGGGAAGAAGCTTTCAGATCTTGAGAGGGTCACGTCTCTGAAAGTTTACAACTGGTTTGCCAACAGACGGAAGGAAATTAAGAGAAGAGCCAACATAGGTAATGTTGAAGCCCTCTGGGGACAGACAAAGCTCGTATTACACGCAACAATGCATTTTGAATATGGACAATGTAATTATTTCCATTGCGTTGTTATCGCCATGCTGCAGCTGTCTCATTCAAAATGTGCATTCATCAGAAATATTGAATTTACAGAAAAATGCCTTTCAGAAAACTCAGTTCCATCATGTTGAGTACATCCTAATGGGCTCAGATATGTTATGGCAAGGTCTGTTTTTTTCTAAGAAGCAGCAATCCTGGAGAGTCATGGGATTGATGTCCAAAGCCCAGGAGGTCATTCCAACAGTGATGAGATTGATGGAAATGACTACGGTGAGCCAGTAGCTGCTGACCAAGTTTTGGGAATGGTAAGAGACTTTTTAAAAATAAATTAACCACTCATATGTATATTTTCTAGCATTGCCTATATTTAAAAATAAATTGATGTATTAGATATAGAAAATGTAAATAAAATTGTTTATATATTGATATAACAATTATTATACATATATACACTGCTCAACAAATAAAGGGAACACTAAAATAACAAATCCTAGATCTGAATGAATGAAATATTCTCATTAAATACTTTGTTCTTTACATAGTTGTGCTGACAACAAAATCACACAAACATGTATCAAATTTATTAACCCATTGAGGTCTGGATTTGGAGCCACACTCAAAATTGAAGTGGAAAAACACACTACAGGCTGATCATTACTTTGATGTAATGTCCTTAAAACTAGTCAAAATGAGGCTCAGCTGTGTGTGTGGCCTCCACCCCTACAACACCTGGGGGTGCTCCTGATGAAGTGGCGGATGGTCTCATGAGGGATCTCCTCCCAGACCTGGACTTAACCCAGACTGTGGTGCAACGTGGCGTTGGTGGATGGAGCGAGACATGATGTCCCAGATGTGCTCAATTGGATTCAGGTTTGGGGAACGGGTGGCCAGTCCATAGCATCAATACCTTTGTCTTGCAGGAACTGTTGACACACTCCAGCCACATGAGGCAGTGTCTTGCATTAGGAGGAACCCAAGGCCAACCGCTTATGGTCTCACAAGGGGTCTGAGGATCTCATCTCGGTACCTAATGGCAGTCAGGCTACCTCTGGCGAGTACATGGAGGGCTGTGCGGCCCTCCAAAGAAATGCCATCCCCACACCATTACCGATCCACTGCCAAACCGGTCATGCTGGAGGATGTTGCAGGCAGCAGTCTCCAGACTCTGTCGCATGTGCTCAGTGTGAACCTGCTATCATCTGTGAAGAGCACAGGGAACCAGTGTGAATTTGCTAATCTTGGTGTTCTCTGGCAAATGCCAAACGTCCGGCACGGTGTTGAGCTGTAAGCACAACCCCCACCTGTGGACGTCGGGCCCTCATACAACCCTCATGGAGTCTGTTTCTGACCGTCTGAGCAGACACATGCACATTTGTGGCCTTGCTGGAGGTCATTTTGCAGGGCTCTGGCAGTGCTCCTCCTGTTCCTCCTAGCGGTCCAGCTGCTGGGTTGTTACCCTTCTACGACCTCCTCCACGTCTCCTGATATCCTGGTAGCGCCTCCATGCTCTGGACACTACACTGACAGACACAGCAAACCTTCTTGCCACAGCTCGCATTGATGTACCATCCTGGATGAGCTGCACTACCTGAGCCGCTTGTGTGGTTTGTAGTGAAAGCACCGCCAGCATTCAAAAGTGATCAAAACATCAGCCAGAAAGCATAGGAACTGAGAAGTGGTCTATGGTCACCACCTGCAAAACCACTCCATTATTGGGGGTGTCTTGCTTATTGCCTATAATTTCCACCTGTTGTCTATTACATTTGCACAACAGCATGAGAAATTCATTATCAGTTAGTGCTGCTTCCTAAGTGGGCAGTTTGATTTCACAGAAGTGGGATTGATTTGAAGTTACAGTGTGTTGTTTAAGTGTTCCCTTTATTTTTTTGAGCAGTGTGTGTACATATATATAATTTTTTTCCCCCTTTGTTTCTTTGTTTTTGCATACTGTACTAAAGTACTACTATACTATTAGGATACGTTTATTATGTCAAAATTTATATTTAGATCTTTTTTCATATTTTATTCTAGATTTATTAAAAATTCTGACTAATACCAATTAGCTAATAATTATTGTCAAGTTATGGCTGATAATCACTACATGGCTGATATTGAAATTAAATGCTATTTTGTAATTAAAATAAATAATTTTAAATGCTGTATATGACTTCAACAATGACTGCAGTGCTCAGACTAAATTTGAAAATGGGGAAAATAAAAATGCACAATTAAATATCCAATACCAGCCAATATAAATCAAATAAATATATATATATTTTTAATCATGGTACCAATATACATTACCATGAGTTGTATGAACTATTTCATGCTCTTTTGTCTTTTAATGACACAAAGTCATTCAAACAGGTTTGCAGAGGCAAAAGCAGAGGGCTTCAGACCAATCTCTGGTTCTCTGCTTCCTTATAGGATGACAACACCGGGCCAAACGAACACCAGGACCCCATTGCTTTGGCGGTGGAGATGGCCGCTGTCAATCACAGCATCCTGGCACTGGCGAGGCAGGGCGGAGCCACAAGTGACATCAAGACAGAGGTGCTGGACGATGAGTGAGAATCCTTCAACGTGGAGCTCGGAGGGAAGCCGAAGGAGAAATGTGGGGTTACGAAAACAAAGCCAAACAGTTTGTGCGTGAACCGTTATTATGAGGAATACGGCCAGGTCGTGGATGACCAAAGTGAATGCAGAGGTTATAATGACTGTTAACCCAACATTCCCCCCTTCCTCCTCCCTCCTACATGTGACGCCTCAATAGTCTTTCATTCAAACCGTTCTCCTACACGCAGCAGCTTGGGGAGGTGCTGCAATTAAACTGTTGATGAAACACGTTCACTAAAAACTTCATGCGACATATCACCCTGCCATCTCACACTTGGATAGTGAATTTCGCCTCTGTTTTCCTTCTTTCAGGAAGTCTTCTTTGCAGGATATAAGAGGTCAGTATCATACTAAATGTTCGCTGCCTCAGTCTTTCCAGGGAAAGTGTGTTGGGAAGCATATTCTCTCTCACTTCTTAACTTATTTCTTTGTGTACGTGCAGTCCAGCGTTGCTGAAATTGCGTTTAAACTTGTACAGTTGTCACCAGGGTCTAAAGTTAACACTCCCCTGCCATCAAATGTGTATCTGCGACTTTGCCAAGTCTGCTCTGCCAAGTATTTACAGACTAGAAAGTAAAAAAAAAAAATACTGGCTAGTTGGTAAATAGTTTGGTGGTTCGAAATTGACTACTTTGTTGTAGTCTAAAGGAAGTCTTGAACGTGATTCTTTTTGGGCGTCTACATAAAATGCGTTTTTGCATTCAAAAACAGCTCTAAAGGCATGGATTTAAAAAAAAAAACATTTTTAAATGTAATGTTTTAATTATGTTATTGTTATTTTAACTTAATATGTTGTCTTAAAAATGACACTAAAAAAAACATTGCCATAGTATGGGTAGGCGATATAACTGAAATCAGTCCTTTTATTTCACAATATTTTTATTTTTGGTCTTTGAAATCAAAATATCTGACATCATTGCAATTTCATTATTCTTTACCCTAGTCTCAAAGTCACAAAAAATAAATACTAGCCGAGGAAAAAAACCCTAAATGATTAAATAAGAATAAGATGCTAATTACAAGCAATATGACAAAAAAACTATAGTTTTTTTTTAAATATACAAATACATAACAAATGTTACATACAAGTAATTAACATGTATTAAAACGCTGCATATTTTTCACTGTGTAAATTAAATATATATTTCTTATTAAAGTTACAAAAGTCAATATCAGTGAGAGATTTTCTCACTTTTGTTGTTTGATAACATGAATGACAGAATGCAGGTATATTAGACTGCTGTCACTTTAAGAGCCGCATGGATTCAATATACTGTTACACGTGTGTTTTCTTTCTCAGCCGTTTGCTTTCACTTAAGACTAAAATTACTTTTTTAACAAGGATATTTGCAAAGATGGCATTTTGACATACAAGTGTGTATTCAAGGCCTATAAAGTGGCAAAAACAACTCAATGTCCAATATTTACGTCTTCACGTCCATGCCTCTTTTATAGTGCTTAAGAATGGCTTAATCTCACTTGTTTTTAAACCGCAATATTTAATATACTTAAGTTTTTGTGACTATGTAGCACAGCAACATCACATGAGCGTTTTACCTCAATCAAGACTATTGTCCAAAACCTCTACCCACTTACTTTCCTATCGGTATATCGCCCACCCCTATGCAATACACAGTGCAACAGCCAAAGAGGTTTTTCTGAATGTTTATAGCTGTAATGACATGTTAAGGTGTAACTAATGTGTAGCATGTTAATTAAAGCATCACCACTAAAACATCTAAACTGAAAGCAGCAAAAAAAATGACAACAATTAAAAAAATTAGTTGAATGACTAAATGTAACTCATAACTAAACATGTTCCCCCGGTTTCACAGACAAGGCTTCAAGCGTAGTCCCAGACAAAAATGTAAATCTGAGCTGTTCAACTGAAAGAACCTGGAACTGACTGATCTTAAAACATGTCGGTGCCTTTTTTTTGTCCTAAGATACACACCAGTAATACTTTCTTATTAATACTTTTTAAGGCAAAAATACTTAAATGTCCTAATTGAACTATGGCCTAATACTGATTTAGGCTAAGCCCTATTTATGAAACCGGGCCATTGTATTTTAAAGGAATTTTCCAAAATTTCCTGAAATTGTAGATGAGTTTGTTTCTTCACTGCAACAGATTTAGGGAAGTTAAGCATTAAATCACTTGCTCACCAATACATCCTCTGCAGTGAATGGGTGCCGTCAGATTGAGAGTCCAAACAGCTGATAAAAGCATCAATATGAAGCAAAAAAGCTGCACGTTTGTAAGAAACAAATCTATCATTAAGATATTGTGACGCAATTCTACATTTCTCCAAATCTGTTCTAAATTAAGATTAAGAAACACTTCAACGTCTTAAACGGCCTGAGAGTATTTTCCACAAAAAAGAGCGGTATTTTTCCTGTAGCTATTCCATGCCTCACACGTTTTGTCGCTAACATCTAAATTTAGTTGTCACTGTGAGAATAGTTAAAGTAAACCAATATACAGTTTTATGACCAGTATGAAACACTTGTAGTTGGGAAATTGGCAAAACGTTAATTGTGGACCCTGGTTGTCAGCGTAAAAGTTGCATAGGACTGTTTTTGCAGTACCATAACCGGCCTGCTGGCTTCAGCAATTACGTATTGCACTTTTAATTACTAGCGGCAGCATGTTTATGTTCCTGCCGCTACACAACTGTGCATCTCTGCAGGGAGGCGTCGAAGGCTGTCTGGAAACTGAAGCCTACTCGTGAAGATTGTGCCATTATATTTCAGCATTAGCAGACTAGAAATTCAGTCGGGCTCTTTCTGCAGGCCTCTCTAAAAGCAATCAGACAACAGCCGTTTATTTGAACGTATATAACCTCAGTTGTTCGACTCAGCCATTAACTGTGCAAACGTTTCAGCAGCGCGCGGCTGAAAATGTTGTAGCATTGGGAATTTCTTCGTCTCAGCGAACGGGAAAACACTTGACAATCAGGGTGACGACGTTCCAGTACAAAAACAAAAAACCTGTTGGTGTTTGCCCGCGTGTCCATATATGGGTTTCTCTGGAAAGTAATGATAGCTAAAGTCCCTTCCGTGGGGATCAATAACCGTTATTTCCGAAATTAAAGTGGATTTAACCACTCTAATAAATATCCCATGTAATTGCTTGTTTGTTTTTTGTTAAGTAATCAAAAAATGTCACTTTAAGGGGGAGGGTTATGGTGCTTTGGGTTCTTTACCCCAACCTACATACAGTGTATATATATATATATATATATATATATATATATATATGTTTTTGGTTTTTGTTTCATTTATCTGGTACTGTTTCAAAGAAAGAACATAAGAGAGATGGGCGAGTTCAGGTTATTTTTATTTCTGCTTCAGAATTGAAACATGGTGCTTGTTTTAAAAAAGGAAAGGAGATCCTAACCACATGCCCTCTCCCACCTTTTACAGTCTTTCCTCTTTTGCCTTTTAGGAAGCTGCTTTCTGTGTGTAATGCACATCATTGCAGTCACAAATAAGCTTTTTTTTTTTTTTTTTTTTTAGACGTATCAGAATAGCTATCGGATGACAAACCTGTGAAAAATATCAGCTGCTTCAAAAGTTCTCTCAGAATGTCTGAAATACCATTTCAACTCATCAACACACCTTTGTTCCTGCTGAGCGGTAGATTTCAGTCGATGAGGTCACCGCTAGCTAAAAACAAGCTCGTATTTAAAGTCAGTTGCAGCCGAACGTGAATTCTGAACATGGGCTTCACCCTAGTATTTTTAAGCACTTAAATTACAGAATGTGTAAAATCTGTCAACACGTCATTTCTGTGAAAATTAACTGTTGATGACGCTGTTTTAGTTAACGTTAATATTCCTAGATACATTTATTCCATAAACCTACTTAAGCTTAACATAAATGTACCAAGTCTATTTAATAAAATATGTATCAAAAGAATATTGTATGTTAGGAGAGAATATTAATTGGAAATGAAATTTCTCGCTTTAGGAAATTCTGCCAAGCAGATACATCGGTCAAATGAGACTTTATTGGTTTCTCTAGTTATGCTTTGTGTAATTTGGTTGAGTTAAATCAATTTCTTTATGACCGGGGCTTTTTTTTTTTTTTGGTTTGTTTTTTATTCAGTGAATATTTGACAATTATTGTTACTATATATAGAAACCTATAGAAACGTTACTATATATATAAACCTTACAGACTCCGTAAAACTGAAAGCAGGCTCTAAAACTTGACAACTTGCCCCAACCTGAATTTTGAAACATAAACAGATTCCAATTTGTAAAAGTGTTTATCTACTTTCTTGTAGGAATGTATATAATCAGTCCGAATTAAAATACAAAACGTATCAAATCAATGTTCAGGCTAACAGAAATTTAAATAAATTGTATGCAATTACAGCTTTAACTAAATTTTGAATCAGAGACGTAAATTTTATATCTGTTCAAATAAATATTCTTCGATTTTATTGCATTCAACCGCTATTAGAAAAGATGTATGATTGCAAAATTAAGCATTGCAGCATTTTTATTTTTTATTTTTTTGTTTCCCCATGTGACAACTAGCCCCGGTCTGTTTTGTATTCAGATTTTTTCATTAAACCTCAAAATATTAGATGCTGTTATAGCGAGACAATGAACAGTATTTCAAACTGCCAATCATACTTTCAGCTAAGAAAATTGTAGAATTGTCCTCGAAAATGTGTTTTAAGTCAGCTGGCATTGCCAACCCAAATTTGAGCATAAAATATAAGCTTGCACAGCAATCATGTAGTCTTGTATATTTTATTATGGGATACAGACGGTCCAATCTTACTAACACAGAGTCCCTCAGTAAACGCTTTCTTAGAAACAGTATTGAGGCACAATGTGATGGACTAGTGCCCATTCAGTTACCCAGAAGTCTTTATTAAGCTAGTGTCGGAATGTGTTTGGAACAGAAGTCTGTCGTGAAAGAACGAGGGAACACTTTGACTGTTTTTAATCTGTCCATGTTCAATATGTCAATATATTAAATATATATAAATATATTCTATGAGTATAAAAAAAAAAAAAAATCAAAATATATCACTGTTGTATTAACTTGAAATAGTCTAATCATGTATCTCTTATTACAGAATTTAGTGCCTTTTTTGGACAGTAGACTGTTCTGTAATTAATATGTAGTATAAAACGCATATGCTTTGTTACTTTTTTAAGTTTTGTTTTGACACTTGTTCATTTTCAAACTTTGTTTTTAAGTTGTTTTTACTTTAGAACTGTACCTTCTAGAGAATAAAAACTTAATGAGCTGAAAGACACCGCCTGATCATGCTTCTTTACAGAATTATTATAATATCCTGAAACTGTAACTGTATTGTTATAAGACTGAAGACAGGGGTTAAATGTGTGCAGCTGCTCTTTTCAGTTTGTTTGAAAGGGGGAAAAAAAAGTTTAAACAAGTACTTGATAATTTCCCCTCTTCAAATCTAGGTTAAGCTATAATAATGAAACAGTAAGAAATGTGTAAATCAGTTCACTTTTTATTTTCTTTTACAGCCAGATTATTGTACAGTCAATATAAAAGAAATTATAAATGAATTATTATACATGATTATTCTTTGGATATCAGCATAGAATTGCAGATAATTAAATTAATCAAACCCAGCCTTGTGCTCAGATTGAACTCTCAAGATGCAACTATATACAAAACACACATACACACCACGTACACTCTGGGTTTAAACTCTCCATATACAGGACGACTTTGATGACATAAAATCATCAGGACGAGGCACAGACTAGTGGTGAAAGATATAGCCGTCTAGTCACTGCTCACAAAAGGGGAGGGGAAAAAGAACAACAAAAAACCCTACAAAAGTGGAGCAGCAACTTCCTGCCAAGAGCTTCTTCTGACATCTGTGTAAACAGCAGGGCCCAAAGCTTCCTTCGAAACCTCCTCCTCCTGATGCCCTTATTGGGAAGGATTTCAAACGGGAGTCTCCACACCTGTATTTAGTATTTGACTTCAAAAGGCCACTGTGTGGTTGCTCAGATATGGCTCTGGATCAATGCCATTTATGACAGATCGAGGTGTCGTTACTGCTACTGCAGACTTTGAATAGAAACCGTTTTAGTTAAGAAAAATGGTAAATTGCACTTAAAAACAAAATCACGTAGTACACATAAAAGTTAAAAGCATCTACGATTGAATTGTGGAGCCGTAGAGATCATCTTACTGAAAAGTCTTCAATAAGTTCATTTCCCCTTTCCTTTAAAGTAACCCTTGTTAGGTTTAACACAAAGAGGCATCCAAATCTTACAAGCACTAACCTTTAAATTAATACTTAAAGGAGGACTAGTCTATAGCCGTTGTTGCTAATCAAAGCAAGAAAGACGTGCTGCATGTGTGCGTTTGTTTTTTTTCTAACTATGAATGAGGCACAGATCAAGATACGTAAAAAAAAAAAATTAATAGTAGGAAGGTGTTAACCTAATTTTGACTGAACACAAACAAACACCACACTGTAGGAAAAATAAAAGGCAACTTCAAACTGTGGAGAAACGCATGTTTTCTCGGATGGACATTTTGAAATGTTTTTGACGTTTGAGCACCAAATCCAGTGAAGAGCAGATTTACAACGGATCTTCGGTTAGTTTAAGTTAATTTACAACAAAACTTAGTACCCTTTGGGCACATAAACTATCTACTATAAATCAAATGTGCAAATTAATTTTCCATTTATGGGATTTTTACACTTTATAAATTCCATTTACATAACTACAACCATTAAAATATATTTTAATAATCTGATATTGCATTAGACTTCAGAAAACACACGGTGATTTCCACAATAGAATATAAAAGGAATGAAAGGACACACTTTTTCCTCCAACCTGATCTGAACGAGCGTCATATCTGCATGGAATCGTGCTCCTTGTTAAAAAACTATGAATGTGATCACTTCGCCCATACGGTATGCTAAAAATATTTCATGAAATTACTTTTAGATCTTTTCATTTGAATAAATAAGATGAAGGTATTGCCAGTGAATCGGTCCAATACACTAAACTGGAATGTGCTTTAACCGTGACCTTCTTGTGGAAGACAGTCCTTTCGAAACCAATCACACTGAGCTACTTTAAATTGCAATGCAAAGTTATTAGAGGTTGTTTTGCAGCAGTTTCAATAACCCAATTCCAATTAAAAGGCTGTTTACTAAATGTGCCCCAACCCATCAGATTGTAAATAAGCCACTTTAAAAATGCTTCTTTTTTTTTCAGTCCAATCATCAAAACCATTAAGAGAGGGTCTAATTAAGCCAGTCAATTAAACCTGAATGTGCCAATTCAGTCAAGTCCAAAAATTCACAATGTGCAATTAAGTATACACACCAAGCAGGTGGCTTTCTCCTAAAATACTGATAGGCAAGTCTACCAATGATAACAAACCCAATCTTGTAGATAACAGCCATCCAATCACTGCCCAAGTAATAGCAGTACTTCGCGACAAGAAATTACTCGCATCAAAAACCTACATGAACCTACTCAGGGCGGCACCTATGGCAAAATACATGCAACCACCCCTTGATAGTGGCTTACAGCTGCAAACCCAACTGGGCATATCCAATGACTCCGATTGGATCCCTGAGATAACCTCTTACATGTCTATCATACCATTTACCACATTCTAACTCGTGTTACGAAGGTGCAATGAGAGATGCCGAACAAGAAATGGGTTGACTTAAAAGGCACATTCAGGAAACCATAAACCGACTGTGCAGAGAAGATAAAATCAAGCAGCATTTGTAGTATCGAGTCTAAAAATAAAATCCAGGGCACAAACAAAAATGATGGGTTGATCTCAAAGATCCGGACGATTCATTTACGGTCAACTCAAGGAGACTTGCTCGAGTTCTCAAACCAAGGAACACAGCTGAAGCAGCATTTTAAAAACTGATAGCACTCCCACATGCTACACGCTAGCATAGCACCGAAACTGATAGAGGGGCTTGTAAGGGAATGTTGTACCACCTCCATGCAAAGTTAGGTATTAGAATGCTCCATTAGCCCAAGCACAGTGATGGATGGAGTTGAACTCCTCGGTTAGATTCAGATGTTGGAGGTGTCCTGCTCAGCTCATTGTCAATTAGCTGGTCCAGGATTTGCGATTCTCTCCTTTCTGAATGGCAGTTCCGGCTCCTCCCCTCAGTTGCTCCTCCCCGCTGCGGCGATTATCAGTGTGCCTTTTGGAAGCTTCCCGTCGAGTCAGGCGATCTGGACGGACTAGCACCCCGTAACCAGGGTTGCATCGGAAGTACTGGTGGCCCTCGATGGAACCATCATTCTTACCTAGTGGACAAAGGATAGAAAAGGAACAAGGCTGGTAAATCAGTCTCATAAAGGTGTCAATGTCTCAGAAAACTTAAAGAGGTTAAAATTCCCTTGATCTTTTGATATACAAGATGTCTTTGTGCTATAAAAAAACGAAAAACTTTCAGAACTTCAAATTTTCTCGGCCTAAACACAGCTGATTTTGAAGGCGATGAAAGGTTGTTAAATGTGCCACTTTATTGACAGCATAGTGTGGCTAAACTCCGCCTCTGCAGAAGATCATCAACGCCTGCTTCTACATCGCTGGTAGTTTAGCCCCACCCACCAATTTGTGCATGCAGTGTAAATAATGGTTGTTTGTCAATATGCATCCTCCAGCAATTTTTTGCTTCCTTGTGTTCTCGTTCTACGTCATCATTAACCATCGAAGTTCAGTTTCAATTCTCAAGAACGCAGGTACAGAGGACGCATGCAAGTCTCCAGATGTGTTCTTGAGATCAAAGATGCATCGAGTGCATACTTGAGAGAATTGAACCATTAGAAGTCCCAGAAGACACTGCAGGCAGCCGGTGTACGGAGGCCTATAATCGCGCTCTCGCAAATACTTGATGGCTCTTTAAAGTAAATATTTGTTTTGTTTTGCTTAAGTTTTAAGGGTTTTAAGGGCCGAAGAAAGTCTGCAGTATTTTATTGGCATATTAAAATGAATCATAACATAGTCATAGTTAAACATAACAGTACAATAAAATTATATAACAGTATATGAAAATAATAGGTTATCAATAATACTATTATGTTTAATGAGATTGTTTAATGTTGTAATGTTATATTAATTGTCTATTGGCCGCTGCTTATGCGGAGACTATGCAGTCAGTTTCGCATGTATAGCTACAGTACACTGCAAAAAAAGCTTTTCTTAGTAATTTTGTCTCGTATACATATTATATAGAAATATAAGTAATATAAATATCTAAATATATCTATATCTAAATCAAGATTACAGACAAGAAAAATGGCATGAGAAAATTACGTGATGCTTAAAAGTGCTGTTTGAGATGATATCCCATTAAGATTATTTTTCTTACCCTATTGGCAGATAATTTTGCTTGTTTTAAGCAAACAATCACTTCATTTTGAGTTGTTTTTCAAAAAACAAGACAATTTCCTATGCTATTTCACGTGTCTAGTAAATGTATTTTTTTTACATATTTGGAAGATTTTTTTCGATATTTGGAAAAAAAAAAAAATCAACAGATTAATCAGTTATTAAAATAATCATTAGTTGCAGCCCTAAACTTTATTTTTAAAGAAGCTCCAGATCGCATCAGTACGAACCTGGTCTTTTGTTCATTTCATTTTACCACAAAAAAAAAAATTGGGTTTTAAACAAAGGGTTTTGAGAAAAATGTAAACTAAAAGACAATGCTGTACTGACAATATTGGATCAAGTGTAACTGATTTTATTATGTGGTCACTATTGCATTATTTGTTACAACAGATCGTTTCATGTATACTTTGATAAATATTTATTTAGTTTTAACCTTAAATCGCAGCAGCATCTATCTGTGAAAGATGTAGGGTGTCAAACATACACAACTATTAGCCAATCATAGCAGTGGGCGAGTCTACAATCTGCCACGCATATTAAACAAAATACAGGATACAGCCTATTACTCCTAAAATCTTAAAATAAGGGGACCACAGAGAACAATGCTATAGTTCCTTAGCCCTATAATAATAGAAGATCTCACTCACCTGAAGGAGTGTCCAACTCAACCCCGACCCAGATGCCTTCTGAGAAGTGCGTTGGGCCGATGTAGCGGACCGTGCCGGACTTGTTGGATCCGACAGTGACTCTCCCTCCCACCTTGAGCCAAGCAAGTTCCTTGGGTTCCACATCCTCGAAGGTTATCTCTAGCTTCTCCAGGCTCTTAGTTTGCGTTGCGGTTGCTTTTCCATCTCCAAGAATGTTACTGAAAGACCTGAGTTCATTGGCCTTGACCTTCTGGAGGGAGAAAGGGCTGTCTGCGGAGGTACTTGACAAAAGGGGAGGGGTTGCGTTTAGCTGTGCTTCCTGCTGAGAGGTGGTGACACCATTCCTGTGGGCCGCCTGGGTATCTTCCTCTTTTCTAGGCCTGTCAGATCTTAGCCCAGCTTCTACAGGAGCAACAGAGGCATTAACAGGGGTCGGAAGACAGTCTTCGTTGTCAGGCCTGGATGCTACGGGACCCGCTTGGGAATTGGGAGTAGGGGTAAGGTCCCCGCAAGCTATGGAGACGTCGGAAAGGGTGGCAGTGGAGACGCTAGTAGAAAAATAACCACTGGAGGCTTCGCTGATGGGGCTCAGGGGCAGGTCATGCGGATCATGCATAGAGGACGGGGCATCAGGCCCATCTGAGTGTCTGTCTGAAGCAGGACTCTTTCCAATTACTGCAACCTACGGGGAAGGATGTCCAAAACCAAAAGGAGCATTTAACTACACCTCAGCCCATCATCTGACTCTCTCACAGAGAGCACATGCTAAGAAAACCACAGATTTAACAGCATGCAATTTACATCACATGCAGGAGAGAAAGACTGGGCTCTTAAAATATCTTCCTAGGCTATACTTTTGCAAAATACAAGTCTGTAACCCAATTCATCATTCATATTTATTTAATTTTGCCAAAGACGGAGCATGAGATCAGAGTGGAGATCTACTTACCGGTTCTATTCTTACTCTTCCTTCATCAGGGTTGTTGGCTGTTTGCATCATTATTCGTGGCATATGCTGGAGAGATGAATGGAACGTATTAAATTTGTTTTTACGATTTCGGTAATGGTTTTCAGAAAGGCAGCACAAAGCTTGATTTAAGTGTCACGGGTTCATTTTTTATGTCGGGAGCCTTTGGATTACGTTTGATCTAAAGTACTGACAGATCAAAAGTCTGCAAGCAGGGGGGGAGTGATGTACACGATGAAATATCACTGTCATATTTTTTTTTTTTTTTCTCTACGCCTCCGTCGAAAGCATGCTGGGAGATATGATGAAAGGGTATTGCTTGACAATTAATCTTGGGGAAATTAAACACTGGAGTTTATCTACGGACTCCTGCCGAACATATAATCAGGTTTCCCTGACATGATTTACTTTGACAAAATGAGGACACTGTTTTAATCATGGAAAACCAAAAAAGCCTGTTTTCTCATAAAAAAAAAATCCACTACCAAGCAATAAGGTTTAATTTAAAGCCTTAATTTTCCCTCGTATGAGATGGATAATATATCACAGATTCAGTATATGGGCAATGTAGTAGCATATGTAATTTCTGTCTATATGGAAATGAGGCGGTATGAAGACATTATGCTAGAATCTAAAATTGACTCAAATTAATTCGGTCAAGAGGATTTGCATCCTTCTTTGATTACCACATATGATTTACACATCTAAATTCAGCATATTTCTGACAGGCTTTGTAGGCGCTAAAATGGCTATATTTATGACTGATACTCTACATCAGTTTTTTTTTTTACTTTACACAACCACTATTGACAGGAATTTACATACATAAATGTTTTGCTTGTCTTTTGAAATTTTTTTTACCATTTGACTTCTGTGTAATGGTAACATGATGGGTGAATCTCTTCAAAAACTGACAAGAAAAAATTTTAATAAAACAATTATTTAACATTATAATATTATAATAACATTTATTTTTAGATTAATTAATTACAGTTTTTACCCCCAAATACTACATAATATACACATAACTGGATTTCAAAATTGTACTTTGCCTTAATGCTTTTTTTATTGTTCATTTGTTCTAATTTTATTTATGCATATATTCTTCGTATTTATAATACATTTTATATTGTTCTTTTGGTTTGTGGGATAAATATCAATTCAAAATTGAATATACAACTTTGCCTTAGAAATGCTTAATTTATTCCTTTTGCTTTTAACGATAAATGTGACCTGGGCATTTCTTGACAGTTTTCCCAGGTGACCAATGCAAGGATTTAGCCATAGTTCACTAATTAAAGAGTCGAAAATGTGACCAGACCTGTTGGGCGTGTGGAGAAGGTCTCAAATCTTTCTTGTCATCGCGCACAGGAAACAGGGACTTGAGCAGCTTGGGCATCTGAGGAACCAGGGCCTTGACTGGGGAGATATAAGAAGCAGCAAGCCCTGAAAAACCTGTGGGTGGGTTGGGAAGGAGGCAAACAGCAAGGCACAGGTGTGGAGAAAGACAACAACGGTGGTGAAACAGAGACAGATGTAGAAAAGATAAAAGGCGTGCATGAAGTCACAGTCACATAAAAATGTCACACTGACATTTTTTGACAGATCACGAAGAGACAAGGTGAAAAAGCGCCGAAGTCTAACAAGACTGGGAGAGGTTTTCAGTAGGTAACCGAAAGGTTGCAAGTTCAAACCCTGAACTGGCATTATTGTGCCCTTGATGAAGATACAGGAATTTTCTCTGTAATAAGTGTTAATTAAATTCACAAAGCAGGTGAGAAATTAAAGGACAGGCAGAGATGAATCAGTAGAGAGCACAGAATTGAAAGGACAGTCAAATAAAGAATGGGTCATGCTGGAAACGGAGAGGAAGATTATTTTATTGCAGACTGAACAGCCCACATCCTGTAGCGCTCACTTTCAGACTGACCGTAATGTGACCCCATACCTTGCTCGGGGTCCTGATTCTGTGTAGGTGGTGTAGGAGGTCTGGATGGTCGTGGCAGTGTTTTGCTGAACTGAGAGGATGTCCCAAAGATATCCTGCTGACTCTCCCATCGATTCTTACATGAGCAAATTGGATATTAGAAGTTACATAAAAAAGGACCCATTTCCTATGGCACACCATGTGTCTTATTTTCTCCCTAGAACCTTACCTTGTTGTCATCCAGGACTGAGTTTAGTGACAGATCCTGTCTACTTCCAGATAACTAGATGAGAAAAAGGTGATGCGTGAATACAGAATGTACCAGGCTGCGATGATGCAGAGTTTTCTTAATATTTCTGTTTGTTAAGATGACTTGAAGGCTGCAGATGCCCTTACCCGGTGCACGCTGGGAGAGCTGAGACTGCGTCTGCTGCCCTTGCCTTTACCTGCCAAATGCTCCTTCACTGCCACCTCCTGTAGCACATGATAAACTTATTTACATGATGAAAACTAAACTCGAGAAAAAAAAAATATATAGACAGCACTGGGAAGTCTTCATTCATTTGAGTGATATAATTCATAGGACTGCTTGTTTTAATGAACTGTTCAAATAATGGAAAGTGCATTGGGGCAGCATTTATGTTTCATTTACAGAGTAAAATATGTTTTTAATTAAAATACTGCATATCACAGCTATAAGTTTATACAGAATGAGTTAAGTCTGGTGTTTAACATATTGCTCCCCACAGTGATTCAGTGTACAGTGATTTAAAAACTTTGCAAATCAGTTAAACAGAAACATGAATCATCTGCCACAATACTAATCAGATAAAGTCTTTTTCAGATTAAAACAAAAAATTATATACTTAAATAGATTAAATGCAAAAAAAAAAAAAAAAGCAATCTTATCAGATCAAGAAATATTGAAGATGGTAGCTGTGTGACCTGTCTCAGACGGTCCAGTGTGAGGATGTTCTCCACAGCCAGGACGCTCCGCAGGTACTTCTCTATAGCAGCTTCGTTGTCTGAGGATTTGGGGTTCTCAGCGCTGGCGGCCATACGAGCCAGCATCTCCCTGTCCTCTGAGCTCTGACTGTCCTGCTGACAAGCACAGCCAGAGAGACAGATGCTTGTAAACAAACCAATGGCCTGTACCATGACAGTGGCTAAACAAATTCAGGGTTACAGGATTAGTCCCGAGTTGACAAAACCAAACCAGTCCAATCTGGGTTCGTTGGTGCCATGAAGCTGATCATCAACTTTCTTTGTCAACTCAGGCTTGATCCTGTGTTAATGGAGTGCATGCACATGAATGTGTGACATCAGTAATAAGCAGCCAATCATATGCCTTGAAACTATGATTCCCTTTTCGTGAGAGTCAAAGATTGAACATTTTAAACACATTTTCACAGCAAGATGAAATGATCTATCAATGAAAGAGGAAAACTTAAAGAAAGCATTTTACCATATAAGTGCAAGTAAGTAAGTTGTGAAGTTACTTTGTAGAGTTGATGATATTTATAATAAACCAATCCAATTTATAAATACAATTTGAGGCTTAATATAATAAAAAAGTAACAAAGGTTTTCCAAGTATTTTCATCTTATGTTAATGTTAAAATATGGCATGCAGTTGCTTCAAACAATACATATAATCATAATTGTAATTAATAATTGCAATTACAATTTCAAGAAATGATCGCCAATTATGATTTTTGTCAAACAAACTAAGTCTTTAACAGTTTTGGTTATCACGCGATTCGGAATTTGAAGTGAAATTATTATATATTGTCATTGGTCATGGAAAACCCATATAACTCAGGTTATTTATTGTTCATATTATGCATTACATAGACACACAAATAAACATTTTGTGTATGCTTACCCCTGGTATATTAGAGACGACTTCAAAAGTCACACCACAGCCAGGAATAGTGCTTCTGGTGGACATTCTCCTTAGGAAATTTTGAGCAAACCCCTGTTTAAAAAAATATAATATAATATAATATTTAATAAATAAATAAATACATAAAATGTATTTAGTTAATAAATATTAAATATATAAATCTAATAAAGGTAAAAAAAAAAAAGGTTTAAAGCAACTAAAATACCTGGAACAGCTCTATAAAAAAAAAAAATGTAAAAAGACACTTTTCTACAGTTCTGATGATAGTGTAGTTTTAAAGAAAGTAGGCTATCCTGCACCTGTCGTCCAGTGAGGTTCACACAGATGCGCTTGCGCAGGACTAGCTGCATCTCTGCAGGGTGGCTGAGCTGCACCACGGTGCGGATAGTCAAGTATACTCTCTGATCTGGGGCGGCACCTCGACTCAGCTGTGGACATTCATGAACTGTGGAGTCCCAAGAAGCTTCGGCTTTCACCTGGAAGAAAAATTAGTTCAATACCGTCCTTTAAACCCAACTAGGGAGCCTCTGAGAGCCTTGAGGGTGCTTAGGTCATATTCTCACCTCTCCATCATGGTGTTTGACAATCTGAAGGTCAAAAAATTCATCCTCATCTTCCGAACTGAGCATGGCATCCCAGCCGCCTGCCTCGGGAACGTCCAGGTTCTCTTGGGAGCTGAAGTCATCAGCTGGAGGAAGGAAGAAGGCAAACACAGGGTGAAAAAATGTGAAAATGAGTGTAAAGATAAATTGTGCTTTACAGTAGAAGAAAGTTCAGAGAGGACATTGCAAGTCTGCAGAGAACACTGCTGTTTTGAAGCAGGCAGGAAACACATACCACTCAAGTCGAGGAAGAGCACTGGAATGTGAGTTTCCATTCCAGGTACTGGTACCCTGCCAAGAGAGACATAAAAATCAGCCCAAGGGCCAAATACTCATGACTAAACATTTGTAAAAATGTTTAACTGATACTGACACTTATGTGACATACAAAGCCTCAAGTCCAAATATTATTTATAACAACCTGCCTAAAAAGCTAACTGCACAGAACTGGACTGACATTAAAAGTCATTCAAACCTCTGACAGACAATGTGTTTACCAGCTATCCATAACATAACAAGCGTTCAGTGTAAATGAAAATAGTTGGTAATGGTTGTAGCAGTGCTGTACCACTCAGCAGGAGCGCCTGGTATTCCACTGCCAGCAGAGGGCACCATCACTGCATTTCTCTCCTCTGTGAGAGTCAGACGCCACTCAAGCAGCTGGGCCTCCCTCTCCACATCATCCTCAGACTTATCTGGTCATAGAGAGCAAATTAGTCAACAGTTATTTCTAATTTCATGCTAATCAAAAGGCAAAACTCAAGTCCCTTTAACACACACACACACATATATACACATACATACAAATATATACATATACATACATACACACATATACATACATGTATACATATATATATACACACATACAGTACTGTGCAAAAGTCTAAGGCCATTAGTATTTTTTATCAACAAAAAATGTTTTAAGTCTGTTATTTATATATTTTGCAGTAGCATCAGCTGGAACAGAGCATGTCAGTAACAGAACAAACAGACTGAATCCAGAAGAACTGTGGCAACGTCTCCAAGATGTATATCCAAGTGCATATGTGATTCAGTCAATGCATGATGTGCACAAATATAAGCAACATACAACATCAGTTCTACATCTCTTCTGCATGCTCTATATTTAATCAGTCTGCTTGTTTCTCAAACACTGTAACATGAGCTCCCCAAAGCTAATTAGCGACATGCTAAAGCGAGGAAAGCACTATTTTGTAGTCCACTACTGAGCTAAGACAAGTACATGTGTCTATCTGGTTTGTACCTGTTTTGCTGACCAACGACTGAAGATGTTGGTCCAGATACTCTTGTCTCTTAGTGAGAGCGGTGAGCCACTGCCGCCGCAGACGCTCCAGATCTCGCTCCTACAGGATAATGGACAAACGCATAAACACAAAAGCTTCTATTGCTTGGCCATTTCCCTTTTGTTTTTTCTATTTGGCTTTAATGTCTTTAATGGGAAGGACATAGGAGAAAGACAGGAAAGAAAAGGGAGGGAGAGACAGGAATGTGATGAGGAAATGACGCAGAACGGATTGAAAGCTGAATCTCAGAAGGAGCACCACAAAACCATAACAAATAAAATAAAATAAAAATAAATCAACTGCTTACATTTAAGAACAACTTAAAGTCTGTCATAAATGTATTGACATCAAACATACCTGATAACTGTCCATTTCATCGCCCTCAGGCTACAAAGCAAAACCAATACAAACATTATAGAACATCAGACAACATTCAAACAGCATCCTGCTGAATGCTAAATGTTCAGGTGAAAAATAATTTTTACCTCTTGAGGCTCGTTGTTTTTAGTCATCCGCACCTGTCTGATCTCCACACAGCCGATGGACACTCCCAGAATGATCTCTGCTATTAAAGGCATTGTGCCGGAGTCCTGTACTGAACGCACCTCCACCTGAATCCGCCGAGACTGGCCCTGAGAAAGACACACCAAACAGTTAATACCCCGTGACAAAAACACTAAAGTTAAATGCTAAATAACTGTGCTGATAGAAAAACAGATCACAAGTAAAATACCAAGTTCACACGGTTAGGATTCAAAAATAAATCCACCAAAAAAAACCTATAGAAAAGAACAACTTGTTACCATCTGTATTAAACATGTGACTAAAGAAAGTCATGAGATGCTTTGCTCTGATCGTTATAAACAACAGCTGTGGGATAAATAAGCAGGAACATGAAGTGTCTGACCTGTTTGAGCTGGAAGATGCCACCCGTGCGAACATCTCGCGCTGGCACCACCTCCACGGGCATGTACTCTCCATTCTCATTCAGCTCCAGAATCTGCACCCACGTCTCCAACTTGCGTGTTACCTCGCTCCACCTAAGGACACATAAGAGTCAAACCAGTCCAAAAAACAGGAAGCAGATAACTTGATGCTAGACACCCCAGTGTTCTCTATATCAAATCAAAGTTTACATCAGTTTAATTGGTTACAAGGGGATGAATGTCATGTTTTAGCTCACCTATCACGTAAAGTGCGTGTTTTGGCCTGAATGATGCTGAGGTCCCACAGAGCAGGGTTCCTGCCTGGATCAGCCTGCCTGTGTCCGTATACCTCAATGGCTAGGGCGCCCTCTGTTAGATACTCGATAAAATCCTCTGTTACAGTCACAGCATGCTCCTACAGTACAGAGAGTATAGAACAAATTAGCGCATGTAAATAATTTAATAACTCTATGTTATAATATTAGTAATAACTCACAATTGGGATATTATTGGTTAATTTTTCATTTAATTGTATAGGCACACATCTGGAGTCGTACCTTACAGCTGTCAAACACCACCATGCAGTGGGGGTCTTTGGTGCTGGAGAAGGAGGCAGAGGGATCCACTTCTGGGGCAACAATGATAGGCTCTGCTTGGTCCCAGAAAGAGTACTGACAGAAGACAAAATTGGACAGATACTGCGGGAGACCAGTAGCCTGTAGGATCTTAATCTGTTTGAGAGACACAAGTACTGTAAGTATGGGGTTGTGTTGTTATTGTTCATTTTAGTTAACATACTTTTAAAAGCAAAAACATGCTTCTGTGAACTTTCAGTACTTACCATACAGACCAGTTTGCGTTCCTGCACATCCCCGTCTGGGCTTCCATCACTGTCGTCTCCTCCAGCTACACCGTCATCAAATCCTCCACCCATTCTCATCACCTCCACATGCAGCCGCCCAGCAACCTAACATCAGCAACAAGTAAACAACACTTCACTGTGTGTCTACTGCTTTATACGGAGGACTCAATTAGATTCCACTTCGCAGATGAAATAGCATTGGATTTAATTTGCATCCCATTTCATCTTCTGGAAGAAATGCTCTTCAGAGGGTCGAACCACTGATCATATTTGCCTGACTGCTGCAGACAGATCTGAACACATCATCCTCACCTCTCCTTTCTGATTGATGATGGGAACAGCATATTGTAGCTTTACATCATAGAACAGGCAGGAGAGGAAAACGTTGGCCACTCCGATTAAACTGTGGTTCACCTGCTCGTCGAAGAAAGGGTCGGCTCTCTTGAAATACGAGCGCATCACCTATGAGATGGAGAGAGAAACCACTGTAGTGCTATCTTTTAATGGGACAGTAAAGCATGCGTGATGAATAAGAGCTTACAGGATTGTCCTCGTCAAAGTCCTTCCACTCCTGATAAAGCTCTCTCATGTCCACCAGCCGGTTTTCCATCTTCTCAAGGGCCCATATTTGCTTTCCTTTGCCTTTCCTCCTCACCTGAATGGCGGGTTCGCTCAATACAGCGTCTCGCTGCATACACAAACACAAAAAAGGTCCCATGACTGCACCACCAATGCTTGTCTCATGGTTATACTGTGTATAGAGTGGCAGGTTTTAGGAAAGGTAGATTCAAGACAACTTCAAAACCAATTTATTAAAGGAATTTATCAGGAACACAAATTGTCAACACGTTTCCTAAATGTAAATATCACACATTTTATTTTAAGGTACAATTCTCACTATGTATTAACAAACCATTACTTCTGCCTCAAACTCCTAATTTCCTGTTTATTAATAGCAAGGTAGTAATTAAGTTTAGGTATTGGATTAGGGATGCAGAATATGATCATGTGGAATATGTGCTTTATAAGTACTAATAAACAGCCAAAATGTTAATAGGCATGCTAATTAGCAGCTAGTTAACAGTCAGAATTGGTCCCTATCATTTAAAGGAAGAGTGAATTAAGAGTTTTTAAAGTGCCCCATTATGCCTAATATTGCTTTATATATTCTCTTAAAACAGGTGTACATGTATGCATCAAAAATAGATTATTTTCACCCCATTTCTAAATTATTCGTAAACGACTCGTGTGAAGCAGTTCGAAGACAGTCTATCTAAACCCCTCCTTCCTGTGAGTCCTCACTGCTGTGATTGGTCAGATGGCGCAGGCCTTTATGATTGGTCTACCGCTACAGCGCGTGTCGGAAAACGAAACGCCCATTGCTATAACTGAATGACAGTGCAGGATACAGCGTCTTCTTGACATGATGTAATCCACATGGAAATTGTACTGCTTGTGGGCGGGGCAAGTTGTTCACGACGTAGAAAGTGGGCAGACATTATGCAAATATATTACTTTATGACGTGTGGCTGTAACAGAAAAAGATTCAAAATCGCAGACGACTCGTTTTTTTGATAGACGAAAATTTTTATCGTGCACTGTCGTCTTCACAACTTTGCAGATAGTTTATGTTCACAAACAGCTACATGACTCACTGCATGAAAGATCATATTTGAAAAATGCATAATACAGGCACTTTAAAGATCCGCAGAAACCGGTCATGGGTCTGAAATGTGGCTGACCTTTCTGTTGGCATTAAGGTTTGCAGCAGGGATCTGTAGAGTAACTCTGTACTCGGTTCTCTTGTCCAGCTCTTCAGAAATGAAGCTTGCCTCTTGCACTAACAAATTAGCCCGTACGATCTGCTCCCTCAGTTTCCTCAAGCTCCTCGTCAGCACCACCTCCCTGATGTCACCGGAAGAACAGCGTTACAACAAACTCACCATGTACCAAATTTCACCTAGGGATAGCAAAACACATCTGTTTAAAAAAAAAAACCTGAAACCTTACCTCTCCTCGCTCCACTGACGAAGGCGGTGCTGGGCGCTGGGCGATGATGACATCCCTCCCTGGCTCAGTCTCTCCCAGCTGCGGTACTGCGGCTGCAAGGGCTGCTGTGACTGCGGTATCTGCATGCTCTGTCTGTCTGGAGTCAGCTGTTTGCGCAGTTGCTGCAGCTCCTGCTCGTACATCAGCCGCTGGCGCTCGAGCGCAGTACGCTTCTCTTCCTCATGCTGGCGCTCCAGAGACTGCAAAACCGCCTGCATAGGGTCTGTAAGACAACAAAAACAGAAATATTTCACATCACTTTGGATCATGTATTGGCTACTGTACCTTTAAGAATTAAAGGTATATTAACTGTTTTGACTGGCTAAGCTTTTCAGATGTGAAATGAGTTAAAGGAATAATTCACCCCCCCCAAAAAATCTGTCAAACACGAAGATAGATATTTTGAAGTAAGTTTGTAACCAGGCTGTTTTGAGTCATTGTTCACTTCCATAGTAGAAAAAAATACAATGGAAGTCAATGGTGACCCAAAACAGCCTGGTTACAAACTTTCTTCAAAATATCTTCCTTTGTGTATGGCAGAACAAAGAAATTCATACATGTTTGGAACTACTTGAAGGTGAGTAAATAACAGATTTTTCATTTTTTGGGTGAGCTATTCCTTTACCGTGCCTCTTTTTGAATGCAAAATAAGAGCAATATTTTCTTTTTATTAAAGCTACACTAAAGTTTAGGGTCAGTAACATGTTATGTAACAAATTAATACCTTTATGTGCATTAGAAGTGACAGTAAAGAAATTTTTCAAATAACAAAAGATTTTGGGTCGTTCCAGGTGGAATCATCAAATTTCGGATAAGATCCCCATCCGACCTCCACAGATTTGTCTCAAAAAAATCTATGTGATGGGTAATATGCCCAATAGATCATATACAAAATTTCGGATCTCTACTGTGCATACTTTGTGTTTTTACCCCGTTTTGGCATCACTGTCTGAGTGACCATGTTCAGGCTGAAATATCTCCAAAACTAGTTGTGCCAGGTCTATGAAATTTTCTGGGCTAAGAGTCTTAGTCCAGAGTAGCATGAATTACAACTCACAGCAATGTTACTGAATTTACACCTAAATGCTGGTTACTTCCACTGGACGATGCTGTGCTGGAGAGGCACCCAACAGACATCTTCCGGTTTTGGCCAAAAGTAGCCTCTAGCTGGGCCATGGGCATGCAAAAAAAGCACTTGAATGTCTTGCTCTGTGTCAGAGACGTCTCTGATAATACCAACCCACCAGTGAATCCCGCCGGTGAATCCGAGTCAGTTCTCTCAATGTCCGTCGTAAATGCGTTCCATTGTAACATATTGTGAAAAAAGTATGCACAGTAGAGATCTGGAATATTGTATATGATCTATTTGGCATATTACCCATCACATAGATTTTTTTCAGACAAATCTGAGGGGGTCAGGTGGGGACCATTTGATGATTCCAGGTGGAACGACCCTTTCAAATAAATGTGACCCTCTGTGAAAGTCTAAAGTTTAATTTCAACTATTAATTTAATTTCAACTAATCATTTCAATCTTTGACATGGCCTTAAAGAAATAAAGGATACATTTTTCACAGAATGTTCTTCTTTAACTGTTTTATACATAAAATTATCCTTCAGGTAACCAGAACCTAAATTACTTCAGCTGGGTTTTCACAGAGAGGGTGACTCACAAATGCTGTTCTTTTGAACTTTCTATTCATTACAAATTCTGAAAAAGCATCAGTTTCCATAAAAATATTAAGCAACACAACTGTTTAAAATAAAAGTCATACATCACATACATATTGTGGTTAAAACTCACCGTTGCTGCCCAAAGCCTTCATCATGACTTCAGTCTGAGCAAACTCGTAGCTGAAGCTGACCTCACTGGACACCTCGCTGGCCGTGTCTCCCTCTCCGTCCAGCTGCTCACTGCTGTTACTGTTCTTCATGTTCCCTCCCTCACCTTCCTCTTCCTCGCCCCTCAAGCGCCGCTTCGGTAGGTTTATCCTGAAGAAGACACAAATATATACTCTTCATAAATGAAGAAACCATACTGCACTTCAACGTACAAATACAGGAAGCCGCTATGTGACATTCTTTAGTCTAGGCCAGGGTAATAACACTGACCTGAAGAAGTGATTGTTTCCCCAAAGAATACGGTCTCCATGGTGAAGCTGCTGCCGGCTGGTGACTGGAGATCCGTTCACACATGTTCTGTAACAGAGGAAACATCAAATTACTTAACTTTAGATTTAACATTTACCTAAATAACGATTAGGCTGTTAGCCTTTTTCCTTTAAATTATCGTAATAACTTTTAGATAAAAGAACTTGTCTAATCTATACATTTAAATGTACCACACATGCATAGTAAAAATTAAACCTGCGTTTAAACGTTCATGGCTTATACTGAACCTGTCAGCATTTTTGTTTACCCGTGTCACATTTACACTACATCCTCAATGCATTACCTTGAGTTTCTGTAAGGGTTGAGAAAGACGGCTCCCTCGGGTGTGATGTTAATGACGCAGTGCTCTGCTTGGATGCCCATTCCACATAGCTGGATGTCCTGTGAGTCTGCTGAACCAACCTTAGTGTGTTCCTGCAAAACAATCCAGCATTAACTGCAGTTATCACTCAGATGACAACCATACCAACCAACCATCCAAGTCAACACATAATGGATGCCGCATTGTCAAGCACTAAATTAACTAAATGAGCTCGAGGGTCCCATATCTTTGCATGTACAATGGTTTTTCTCTCGCAGAAATGATTTACTGCGCTCGCTTATTAATGGCATAGATTTGCCGCCATAGATTAAGTGTGTTTTTCGCGAGCTGGTTGCTGCTGGGCGGCGGATCGCAATGCCGGCTCAGCATCGTGATGTCTATCGGCCATCGGCGATGGATGATGGCATTGTCTATCGACCCAACCCTAGTTACATGTACTTACTAATAATAATATATTATGCATTATTAAATGCAAGTAGCCCTAAACCAAACCCTTATCCCAAATATAACCATATAGTAACCATATAATTAATTAATATTTCTCTATACTTAAATTTTTTTCTGTAAAACTAGAACATTACACATATGAATACAAATAAGTATACGTAAGGAATAATTGACGACGGGCCGTTGAATAATTAGAAAAATAATGCACACCCGGCTGTGCATTATTTTTCTAATAATTTAATGGTCCGGAGTCAATTATTCCGCTTATACTACGGTTGCCACACCTCAAGACATCGATCAGATGATATATTTCAAGGTGAGTAGGATTATTTCTTCCGCATCTCATCCAACGAATCTTTTGCTCGTTCCAAAATGTCATTTTAAATCTGGCAATAGAGGCTTGATATCAGACTAATGCAGTTAATAATGAAGTTATTAGAAAGAGAGCGAGAGAAACAGAGACACAGAGAAAGAGAGACAGAGAGAGAAACAGAGAGAGAGAGAGAGAGAGAGAGAGAGAGAGAGAGCTTGTATGGATCTGAAGCAAAAACTGTAACTCTAAACTAAGTCTGCTTTAAGATGCTGCGCTGTTATTACCTCGCTAGTGAGAAATGTCATTTGTAGCCTTTAAGTTGATACACTAGGCTGATAAAATCGTCAGGGCAGCGCTGACAACGCGTTTTTGTGTAACCGTGGTGTACGTGTGATTATTACAGTTAACTATGCGAAGTGATATGGAACTGTAAGAGAGCTGCCTGAAACTACGTTCGCCGTGCGTTTCCCTGAAAATAATTGCACACCTCAGAACGTTCGTCAGCCAATCAGATTCAAGCATTCAACGGCCCCGTCGTATAAAATATTATAATATATACTTTTTATATATTGTATTACATTAAAACGTGCATAATAATGAATAATAATAATAATAATAAAGCATGCACGATATATAATATGTAATCATAAATAACAAATAATAGAAATAATAACAATAATACAGTATAATAATAATCATTAAAAAAAAATCCAATCAAATCAAAGGAGAATAAAATGTTTGTGCATTACCTTTAGATAATAAACCAATAGTTCATTAAGGGCCGGGTCAGCGTTGAGGTTGACCAGGAAACATTTATCTTCTCCAACTTTGATACCAGAAGACTGTAGAGAGATGCCAAGACTCTCCAGCTGTTTTTGCCTCTCCTGGGCAAAAAAAAAAAAAAACACACAATGCAAGCAGAACATTAGTGTACACTTGTGTTTGACGGATGGTGTTATGGAACATGAACATCCAGACATAAACAAAATTACAGTCCAGACAAAAGTGCAAATCCAGTGCAAATTATTGTTGCTGTTACTTGTGCGATTTCCTCCGTCTTCCTCAGCTTCTCTTCCCAGGTGACCGTCATCTCCTGTATCAGTTTTTCTGATTCCTCCAGTCTCTCCTTCAGCTCTGGTGCCTTCATAGACTGTAGAAGAACATGGTTCTTAACATGCCGTTTTTAACATTTTGCAGCATCACACTAAGAAAATGATAAAAAGTGTGCACCTCAGCCTGCGTCAGCTGATCTCGCAGTTTCTCCACCTCCTCTCGGAGTTCCCGGATGATTCTGGCATTGGGATCTTCATTGACCACGGCATGGTTGACGATGCTCTTTGCTCGGTCTGCATAGCGTAACGTTGACAGCGTCTCATCATAATTATCTGCCGCAGGGCTCACAGTGGCAACCATAGCAGTCCGACTGTTTCCACCCAAACTGTCCTGTGGTCACACCAAAAGGGCAGACATTAAACATCAATGCACTGGACAAGGTGGTCACTTTATTCAAAAGTGTGTGGATGGAGCTGGTTTGGAAAATGTAAAAAATACTGTGGAAAATCCCCTGGTGCTTACTGGACAGAATGAGTGTTCATACCTTCAGCAGCCATGTCAGCACCGAATCTCTGTAAGGCACAAACTTGTTCTTGTTCTTTCCAGCACCCTGGTCTGCCAGAGCTGAGATCACCAAACCCAGAGTGGTTAAAGACCTGTCCGGTGTGGAGAGGAAAGATAGAAATGGAAAAAAATAAATGAGAGAGAAACAGACGAAGGAAAAAGACACTCTTCACACACAGAAATATGCACTGGAAGTCCAAAAAGCCTTCACCAGATTTATAAACCTTTCTCAGAACAAACTGTGCCCTAGCCAATTTAACAACTCCACAGTTCTTCTCCACACCATCTTCAACTAAAATACATTCTTAGAGGGCTAAAATAACCAGACACAATATTAGCGGGCGCTTTGCACTGTAAATGAAGATTATGTCTACACAGAAGATCAAACTTATTTCAAAACAATTATTTTCCATGGCATTTCCACTGTAAAAGGCAAACCCATACAACAGAAAAGCAACGCCTCAATTCAGTGCCATAAGGAAATATTTAGAGGTGACTCAGACATTCATAGACTAGATTAAGCAAGATATCTTCACAAAAACAGGTTTGGGTCACATTTTACTCAAAAACTAAAAGGGAAAATAAAAAATAGGAATATAGAAAATGAAGATGATTTCTGGAGCAAGAAATTGTTATTTTATTGCCTTACATTATTACTAACCATTAATAAATAATTTACAATTAATAAAATAAAATAAATAAAACAAAATAAAATCCATTCATTCTCCACATAGCTTGTCCTTTGGTAGAGTATAATCTAAATTAACATTATATAGTGTATATAAAAATCTACTAATTATTTTTTTTTTTTTATTATTTCATATTTTATAATATAATATCATAATGAATTTAACATTCAAACAAAATGTGTTTCCAAACGCAGAAAAAAAATTAAAGCTTCCTTAAAATTAAAAATAATTCTATTTCTTTTTTGGGACAAAATAGACTGGTTCTTCTATAAAATTAATGCAAAACCTCTGCAGGATTGTACATTAATTAAAAAAAAAGTACCAAGACAAAACTAAAAAAATAAATAAATAAATAAAAAGAAAGGTATCATGCAGAATGAGACATGGTTGCACACACTTGTTAATGTTGCTGCCTTCCTTGAGCCGCTCGCCTGCAGCACCCGTCTTTGCAGCTCTCTCACTTCCTGCCAGGTCCACCAAACTCAGCTTACTCACCTTTTCCCCACTTGTCTGTAGAAAGAGCAAAAGGACTAAATAAGAAATGAGAGACTAGGTACAAAACTGCATACTGCTTCCCGCATAATATACACTGGCTACTTTTTTGTTTTCAGAATAGCATGTCACATGACCTCATTACGTGTATGTTTCCATGATTGGCGCCTAGTTATCCTGGAAATACAAAGTAAACTAGCAGTGGTGGGAACTAATAAAAAAGCAACATAATAATCCCTCACTACTAAACATTTCCATGGTTGTCAAGCCTGTCTGTGCTTGTCCTCCTTGAAACCCAGGGAAACGGCTTTAAATGTTAAATTTGTGTATGAATGACCACGCTGGACAAATTCTGGTGAGCTGTCCTATATTACGAAGGAACAATGACAAGAGAGGCTATAGTGGGCCGAAGACAAGCATCCATTGTGCTCCTTTCTACTGCACAGCATTGGAGCAGTATGTGGGGTGGAGTTCCTTTATATGCCCCAGCATCAGACCTTACTGTACACAATCCCCCTGTTTGAGCATCAGAGATGTGGTTTAATTGAGAGGAGAGGCAGAGAGATGTGAGCGCGAGCTGAGAGGATATGGGAAGTCATGAGGAGGGGGGGAGCTGGACCGAGATTACAGTGCATTATAGCAACAAAGAGAGTCCTTGTGCTTCCAAGGCTTCAGGCTCCACATGCACATTGGCTGAGAATACACAATCATATAGAGCCAGAGTTAATTCGTTAATCTATAATCAGCTATTTAAATTGTATATTCTGCTCTTTTGTATCATTTAATTGTTTCCCCTTCTTTAACTCCACTGAAGGTACTTCTTTATGACCCATTTATACCTTCTCTGCGACCTTTAGAACAAGACGCTGTTCTTGCTACTGTACCTTTAAGACTTCTGAATATGGGAGTGACCTCTGCGAGCACAATGTTATGAGGTAACCCCTTACAATGCATTAGCAACTGCATTTGAGGCAGTGACATCCACTCAGAACAGCCTAGTAACTACAGAGCCTACATAGTAAACTACATGCCAACTACACGGAAACACCACCCTGGAAACCACATAGCAACACCCTGACAACCACTCAGCAAACTTATAGCTATCCATTAACCCTTCAGTACACCATATTAAACCACCGTAGTAACCAAACGGTCATGCATTAATCACTCACAACCCCTTTTAAACCACATAGCAACAAAAAGCCACCCATTAACACCTCAGAACACATTAGTAACGTCATAGTAACACCCTGACAACCAACTAGTTATGCAGTAGCCTAACTAACTGCAAAGGGGTTTGTTTATTGAAAACCAAATAATTAATTGAAGCATAAATATGTAAAATTCAAATACGCCATAATTTATTGCTATTCAGTAAATATGTAATCAATTAAAAAAGTAACTGTATTCTGGTTTAGAATATTTTAAAATGTAATTTAATAAAAATACAAGTACTTTTTTTTTTTCATAAGAGCTACTACCCAGCTCTGGCAACTGCATAGCAATACTCTGGGAGAACACACACACAAGTGTTAAAATAGTGGTGAGTCTACACAATCAAGCACAGACAATGTGCAAAACTAGTTTTTAAGGAGCCTTTTTCCATAATATGCTAAGCACAGATTTTAATACAAAGGAATATGGAAATCAAAGGTAATCTGCTCCCTCGCATTTGTTCACAGCGCTGTTTGCATGGAAAAACACAGCATGCAAAAGACAGCACTGATGACTGCGCTGGAAACATACACACATCATTACTTATCACTGGCTCAGATGACAAGCAGCACATGCATAAGGGCTGGGTTTGGTGTACGGGTATGTGCATGCAGGCTAAAACTTTATCATTGCTTTGTTTTACTGACAGCATGCTAAGTTTAGATCTTGCACCTGTTGAGCGGCCAGCACAATCCAAGCCCTGATGAATTATAGATTAGGGACTGGACACAAGTCGAATCAGGTGATCGTGACATACGGCACAAAAAAAAAAAAAAAAAAAAACAGGACAGCGCAAGAGGAGATCAGCTGACGTCTAAACTCGGACACTCTATAATTTATTCATCAATTTTCCTGCCATTTGCATGAGCGCTCTCCATGCTCACGATAAAGCTGATAAGGGATTGTCTACGTGGTTCAGAGTGCACTTAATGGTACAAGATCTTTGGAGATGCATAAATGACAATATTACAAATGGGATACAACCAGTAATGATCCAAAGTGGATGCAACAAAGGCAAGGGAGGTGTAAAAATCTAATGCAAGCAGAACATTCGAGACTTAACACTGGACTGTGCCATCACAGGTCCACATCAGCTGATTAAAAGTATTCAGTACATCCGTCTATGAGATCATCAGTGCTGTACACAATGACTCCTCTCTCAATCTTCTCTTTCCTGCAGTACTTGGCTTCATTTCATGAGCACCTTGCAAGAACATTCAAGGTCTGAGTTTTATTATCAAACAGAAGAATCACGACTGTCCCCAAACTAAATCACCCTAACGAGGTTTCCGTTGCTCTTTTCAAATAAGAGAGTTTGAGGACAGACTCTGATTCTTTCGACCCAGGACACCCAGACCATTTACGATACCAAAGCTACAAAAAAACTAGTAAATCTACATTAACATGACCACCCACTTTTGCAAAGCCATGTTTAATCAGAATTCAGAAACTTGACCCAACCAGAATAACCAAACTATGTAGGTATGCAAATGTTAGCCAATCACAAAAAAGGTAATTTACATAAAGGCTAAAAATGTACAGCGGTAAAAGCTAAGTGTGCCTTGTCTGACATAAAAAGTGGACTTAAAAATACAAATAAACCTGAAGCGTGTAGGGTGTGACCCATTTACGTGATTTTCCACATTAGATTATCTTGCATCTAAATCTTGATCTATGAAAATCAGCTTTAGAACAGTGTGTGTAAGTGTGTCCTTACCCCCGACTGCAGGTCCTTTAGTGTGTGCGTGAGGATGATATTGAAAACGGCATGGGAGCGACTGCTTTCCTCATTCATATTGGTGGCCGCCACAGTACGGGATTTATTCCCCTCAGACATCAAGGACTCGATGTCCTTTGGGTAGGAGAAGGCACACTATTAGAATCTCAGACATGCTTTAAAGGTCAGAAATACAGCACACTTCTGCATACTTATTTTTTGTAAAAAAAAAAAACAAAAAAAACAAAGCAGGTAAGATGTCCTCTAAAAATAAGGCAGAAACAATACTCATGAATTATGGTTACTGCAAAGTAACCTGTTTTGAGGTTTTGTACCGAGTCCACAATGATCAGCTATGGAATCTCTGGAATTCTAAAGAATGGATTAAAATGTGTAAAAACGCTTTAATCCAAAGCATTGAACACATTAAACCCATTTAAATCAATATATTTTAGTAGAATAATGACAAATTCCACAATTCCATGAATCGAATTTTGCAAAATGCCATGTAAATCTGCTTTTTACAGATTCTGTGCAGGCTCTAGAATGACTAAGAACTCCACAAGACCAAAAACATCTGCAGTGACATGCTGTATTGTGAGCAGACATTCCTACAGTACTAGGATTTGCTAAGCATCCACTACAGACCCAAATAACTGAGCCACATGATCAACTAAACTAAACGGAATATATTGGAAGAAAGGAGGTGAAAGTTCACTCATCGCGTAAAGCTGTTATTTTTGTCCTATTTTGTTACCTTGTAACTTTCTACAGCAAGTCTTGATAGGCCGTCAACATAAGGCCCCAAAACTTTATGCTCTCTCACTCTTAAGGCCTGTCGACTCCTGTGGGCACAAACAGATATTTTGTAAAATCGACATCTACAGCAGAGTAAAGCTTAGGGATTAAACATGAGACACAACAGGCTTCACCCCTTGGGGTCCAACAGGTCCCGGACTTTCTCGTTGTAGATTTCCATATAAGAGACTTCCACGGTGAAGCTCTCTTCCTCTCGCTGGTGTTGAATGGTCCGCTCAAACAGAGAACTGCAGAGTCTGGGGATCAAACCGGGTTGGTCCGCCGAACCCATCATGGTGTATGACTTCCCAGAGCCTGAGGGAAATTAAATTATCTCCTGTTACTTAACATAAATAGTTATTACTTAAGAAAAAAATCAAATTACAAAAAGACGAATGGTTATGTTTAGAGTGCCTCAAAAAAAAAAAAAATTGTCACTGCGTACAAAGCATTACTCACCAGTCTGCCCATATGCAAAAATACAGGCGTTGTAACCCTGAAAGGCATTGTGCAAAAGACTCTCCCCAAGGCACTGAAACACTACATCTTGGCCTGTTAAAATAAGAATCGATGACAATTAAGATGGACATCCATTAATGTGAATTACAAAAACCGGTCAAGAACATCTTCAAGTGATGCATGACTCTGAGATGATAATTAAACTAAACTCAGGTTACGGTTCTAAAAATAGGCTTTACTGTGGCTTCAAAATGACTCAACATGTGAAGGAAAGAAACAGAGGAAAACATGAGAAACCATGCATCAGGTCACTTTCTGTCCTGTAGATAGAGTGCTATGACTTAAAACTGTACTGAAAACCTCAAGGTGACACACTGTAGATGTTCTGGGGAAAAAACCTTGTTGGTACATATGATCTTGATGTATAAACAAAAGCTAATCCTCACTAGCACCACCTAAGATGATACAGATGAGATATGTGGTATTGAATCAAAAAACAAAAGTAGCTTCTTCAAGAAGGGTTTTCAGAAACTGACCAGCAAACTTCTCTGTCTCAGACTCATCCATCGACCAAAAACAGTAGTCATAGGCGAAGGTCTTGACAAAAGGGAGACAGATAGATAGAGATAAAATGGTTAATTTGTGTTTCCATTCATTCTATTCTAATCAAACTTGTATTTTGCGTGATGCTAATTTTAGACAGAAATGAGGGTCATACCTTTGGCTGACCTCTGCTGCAAGACGATCCAAGGAGAGGGTGCACATGAGAAAAGACAGAAAAAGAGCTCGTTTACAAACAAATCACTTAGGCATGTATTTTAGAAGAATGCACAATTTCAGTGTGGCTTTGCTGAAGCACCAGATAATAAGAAAGATTCCATATAAACGATGTGCTTTTAATTTAAATGTTATATCATGACAGTACTATTAATAACACTGTGCATATACCAGAATTCAGTGCCATGCTATTATTAGAGTTCTATTTATAACTTAATATTTACACTGGCAGCCAAAAAAGTTTAATTAAAAAAAAAAAAAAAAAAAAAGGGGGGTTAAAGGGTTCAAAAAAGGGTTAAGCTCACCTAGGCCGCATTTATTTGACTAAAAAAAGCAGTAAACAATACCGCATAGAAATAAATGTGATTTGTAATGACCAAAACAGCACATCATCACCATGAGCGCACTCAAAAACCATGAGCGGACTAAAAACCAGTGGCTCTACACACAATCACACATCCTGAGCGACTCCATGTCATCAGTTGTACTTTGCTCAGTGGACCTGAACACAAACAGACTGTCTCACTGAGAAAGCCCTGCCGTTTACAGGGTAAATACGCATTTGGAGCCCCGACTCGAAGTTGTGTTATCTGTAGAGGGCACCTTAACGGCTTTGCACAGCACTCTGTGAACACAATGACCTATATAAGCATTATTGACAGACTGTGGGAGCGTATTGAAGGATCCTAATCGCTCAGAGAGCACTGTGCCTTTCCAGGCCAAATTAATTCAATTCTGTTGTTGTTCTCGGGGTAATTAAAAACCACAAATGCAAAATGCAAAGCCCCGTTCCAAACCATAGTGACCTGCCTTAAAAACAAATAGAATTGAGCAAAACATCTATTTAAATAAAACGTCTTCCAGTTATTTTACCTGATATTGGTTTGTGCCATGAACAAGAGCACATTATGTAATATAAGAAATATTAATATTTATTATTATTATTTTTATTATAAAGAGTTGGTTGTACTCATGTCATTTTGCATGGCAATTTGTCTTGGAATACATGAAAACAATTAATAAAAAATGATTTTTACTGTATTTGGGGTCGACCGATATTTGTTTTTCAGGAGCTGAGGCCGATACCGATTATTACAGATCGAGTAGACCGATAACCAATATTTTGAACCAATATTTATGGCTGGTGTAATAATTAAAATGAATGTCAAGATCAACAATAACAAGGGTGGTGACTTCGCAGGCAAAACAGTTTTTATAAATGACCGATACGATAACCATAAAAATGCTTAATAAACTGCCTGGCCGATAATAATCAACCCCTAAATGTTTGTTTATTTATAGACATAATTTAATCTTTAATTTTAATTGTATATTTACAAATAAAAACATAAGATTAAATTATTACCATAAAATAAACTAAAATATTTGTGAAATCAGCTAAAATGTGGTTTCTACATAAGTCACTAAAAAGTTAAAAGAAACATAAGACAGCTTGGTTGATCCAAAATTTGAAGAAAAAAATCCTTTGCAGGACTGTTGAATGAATCATGAATCATACACAATACGCCAAAAATGTGTGTAAAAGTAAACAGGGTCAATTTCAATTGATAAACAATTTTAAGAATCCTATAACTAAGGACATCTATGATGTGGAATTATTGCCAATTTATACATGTCTTCTGCATATATAACAAAAAGCATATAATGATCATCTTCAGCATTGGCGATTCTTTGTATGCTCCCAATCTAGAAAATCTACGTCCATGAGAGCTTATCACTGAAGCGTGTACAGCCATGCGGTTACACAGTGAGCAAACGAACAAGCGAGGGATGGAAAGCTGGGGCAAAATATGCCTGGATTCAGTTCCAACGACCCCGGGCTCAGCTTGTCGTTTAAAATCAGGCCATGCCACACTTGTGGTATAATAAGTTGCACGATGACGTCCCCCCATCACACCACGCTGAGAACTGAGAGAGATGTTGGCCCCTGAAGGAAGTGTCAGACCGAGCTTCATCTTGAGTTCCTGGAGGAGGTCTGGCAAACGGGGTGGACAAACACACATGGCGGATATTTGAAAAGCTGTGGAGACAGCTGTATATCTGTAATACTAAAAATAACATTTCTGAGTGACGGTCCCTCAATTCTGACACTGAAATAAATATGTGGATATTCTTAGAAAATGGTCTTGTTTCCATATTATCGGTTTCTCAAAATCTAGCCTTGCCATCCGTCGCTGCAGGGTGTTAACTATGTACTACAGATAACAGATACTTCAGAGCAAAACAAATCAAATTTCATGCATCATAGGAACATAAAGCATGCTTTCAAGACACCTAAAGGACAGATTACTAATTCTTGAGAAGGAGGTCTCTACCAAACTTCCACAGCCAAGGGTGTAGCTTGCAGTAGATATGTCTGTAATGGCAAATGAGTTCACTTGTTTCTGCTCTAAACCCAGACTACTGCTCATGCTCGCAGCCCCCGCCGCTGGCACCTCCTTTCCCAAACACTCGTTACAAGCTCTAGTGACTTTGACCTTGTACTATCTGGCAAAGCCTATACAAACTATACCCCTGGTCAGATTTTATCATATCTAATTCGCCAACATGACAAATACAATGACGTACCGTCTCTGACGAAACGGACAAAGTACTGAAATGAATCATTTCAAACAAATGACACTACTTAGCAATGTTTCTAATCTTATCCATCTTCATAATTCAGAGCGTCAACAGTCAACATAAATGTAATTTTTATATGTTCTGTGCTAGACAAAAATAATTATTCTGAATGCGGAATATACAGTAATAAAAAAATAAAAAAAATAAATAAATAAATAAAAAAAACATAAAATTTAATTTAATACATTAAAGAAATATTAAAATAGTGCCATTAAATGCGATTGATTCAATACAAAATAAGTTTTTTTTAAAGTAAAACACAATACTTCAACAGGGCTCTCAAGTTTTAGCAAAAGTTTGGAGTGAAATTTGATCTGCTATAGGGAGGAGCCACAAAATATTTGCACAGCAACCCCCTGGCTCACCCAATTCTCTGCTAGCAGATTAATTTTACTTATTGTTCATAAATGATCAGCACAAATATGAATTATAACAATTGGTAAATCTGATAAAAGAGACAA
>JAUMHP010000072.1:4979512-5002431 GCA_032361065.1 Enteromius trimaculatus | reverse complement strand
TTTATAGACCTGCTGATGCTTTCATGCAAAAGTTTGTGACATTTAAGATATCAAAAGGTATTTGAATATGCTTTTGAAGACAAATATGAGAATGTGTCTAGCACTTAAGGCATCTTCGCATCTCTGCAATCACTAATAGAGCTCCATGTAAAGGAAATTTGATACACTGAGTGGTGGTGATTGTTAGAAACTGCTGAGCGAGTTCTCAACACACCTGAACTCATTCTGACTACTGTATGTCTGACTGATTTCCTGTCTGCCAAAAACACGCCCCGTCTCTCTGGCGCTCTTTGGTGCATTTAGGTGGTATGGTCAGAGTCCTGATGTGCTGCCAAATGAACTAACACACGCCTTACACTAAAAGGCCCAGCTGTAAAATACTCTTTATAATCCTGAAATACTAGGGAATGACCAGCAATTATTGGTCTTTATGAAAGAAAAAGATTTTTCTCAAATCATATATGCTATCATAATTCATAAATACAGTCAGAAATGCATAGACTTGCCAGGCAAATACTAACTTCTGGTAAAAACACTCATGCCTGGGTGTGTTTAATGCTCAATCCATCTAAAACACCCCTAGGAGCTGCTTGCAAACATAAAACCTTTCAAATGTCATTTTCTTTCATTAAAGCAAATGGACAGGCACTAAGATTCATTCAACCCGAGTATGTGATGCCACCGGACATGCAGAGAGGACTGAAAGACGAACATACACCCACATACAAACACGGCATGTGTAGCCGTCATAAAAAAGATGGTCTGGAATGTGTTGGCGCACCTGACAGATCATAATTAATACGAAATGCCAGCAATAAGGCTATTTTGGGCATGTGAACCTTGCCATTTGAGGCATCTGCATCGCAGGGGCCATTAACAGGGCCGGCGACTGAGCGCGGCACAACACATGAACTCAACGCTGCAATTAAATTGTCTGTTGTGCGAAGGCAGCAGGCGGCTTGTCCATTCACTTCCAAGTTTAAAACCTGTTCAACCTCTGTCTTTGTTTGCACTGCACGACAAGAGAATAGCAGAGGGGAAAAAATAATTGCACTCTCTTGTTTACCCGCCATAAAAGTCAGAGCAAATGTTTATGGCCGACAGATGCTAAAGCTAGCTTGTATTTTCCCCTTTTTCCAGACACAAGAGCTCCTCAGCTATGGATGACCTAGGGTTAACCCTCCTTCTGCGTTTCCGTGACAACGGAGGGCTGAGAAAAAGAGAGGAAGTCAGACGGAGGAGAGTTATGCCCCGACACACGGCAGGACGGGGCAAACAGCAGGCTGTGTTAAAAGAGAACTGCACATCCACATTCCTGTTCTCCCTCAGCCCCCATCGTACGAGCCTAACGAACGAAACCCACAATGATACACCCGTTCTCTAAGCCCCTGCTCTCAGATATCTCACCAATGGTCCAAAACATCAAATATCTGATTGAAAGAGGAAGAGAAACAAATGCTCAGCTTGGCTTGTTCTTGGTATACATTAAATATTGTTTTTTAAAAAGTTTGAAGCAATAGAGTATTGTGTGTTCATATCGTAAACAGTGATATATATATATATATATATATAAATGCCTTGATTCTTCATCTTGGAGAAAGAAATGGTTATTTTAAATCTCTGATCAATGCTATCAAATAATGAGTCAAGGAAAAGACTTTATAATCAGCAGCAGATATTACTTCTGGAAAAGAAAGCCGAGTTGAGTGAAAAGCCTTGTGGGATACAGTAACCACTGCAGTATGCAAATGTAGTAGGTCAATGGGTATTCTGCATATTATTCTGAACATATCACAATGCTGTTAAACCTACACTATACTACCAAAACCAGTGTTTTTGAAAGAATTATGTTCACCAAGGTGGCATTTATTTGTTCAAAAACCACAATAAACATAAATATTAGTACATTTGAATTGTTCCCTACTTTGATATTCCACAATGTAATTTATTCATGTGATGGCAAAACTGATTTTTAGCAGCCATTACTGCAGAAATCATTTAAAATTGCATCCTTCAATCGAATACATCCTTGCTAAATAAAAGTATTAATATAGTATGTTGGATTTACCTGGAATCTTTTGCTAGGTTTGCCGGGTACAGATGTGTTTGATTCCCCTCCATTTCCACAACACATTTTGTGTTCAGGTCCTTTTCTGTTGGGAAAAAACAGATTGAGGCAAATTTGATGAATTTTCAATTTGTTTTGTGCTGCATCACCTCAAAAACAATCAAGCTGTTATATTAAAAAACTGATACAACGCCACTAAATTGATCAGATGAAGCATATATCATATGAAACTGCTACTCTAAATATGTCTGTCCCTTTGATGTATCTAATAAGACAATCTTGTGACCTATTGAGTTTCCAGTCATCCTGATAATGCAGAACAAAAGACTAAAATCAATAGCAGGGGTTTATTTCACAGCAGGAGATGCTGCTGGAGGACTGAAACCAAACCAGCATTCTGACACAGAAAGTGTTCCTGAAATCGCCCACGTATTCTCACAGATACGGACACAGTTCAGAGCGAAGGTTTACAAGCTCATGTCCTCAGATGGGATATTAAAGGCCATTTCAGGACAATCAAATTATAATCTCCTTTGACAGGCTGTTAACTACATTAGCAAAAACAAAAATCTACACACGCTAGATGCCATACGGCAATCTAATTAATATTCCCTTTTAACCAATTTTGCTAACCAACTATTTCCAAATCTGTAATTCCACCGAAATTAATTATTTCAGTGATTTCAATGATTTCAGTGTGAAAGTGCAATAAACTCATCAGCAGGTCATGAGACGCCACAGTTTCCAAATGTGAAAATAATATACATTTCACTTTATGTTATACATGTTAGGGTTTTTTTTCCTTATGTATTGCTTTAAAACTATTAATAAATAAATAAACAAAACAAAAAAATAACTCAAACAAATCAATTATACACAAAAAATAATATAGATACTGAAGATGGGAAGTACATTAAAACACTGGTCCTTTTTTAAAGTTTAGTTTAGACTGCAAGACATAAAAACACAGAAACATGTTCAACGAGCACAAGATCCAGTGACAACACAGCACTGGCTATATAGTTCAAGTGACACTTCCATGAACTGGCAAGAAACTCTCTCACACTGGCCACATGCCATCGGGTCATCCTTAATGTTGAACCCTGGGATTGGCTCGGGACTCATCTTGGCCAGAGCTTTCCCTCTGACAGCAACAGTGGGAAGAACCTGCAACAGCGTTCCTCCAAACACTGTGTCAGCAGCAGCCTGTTGCTAAAGCAGTTTCCAGTCCAATAAAAGGACTCCAAATAAAGATTTGCAGTTCGGTCAGCTGAAAGTTTATGATGCACTGCTGACAAAAGAAGGGAAAGGCCTAATACTAACACACCCAATCCGACAGCAGGCCAAAGCATGTCTGAAACCAACAAACTCTCCTACTGACAACAACAGGGAAGTGGAAAGCATCTGCAGCTGACTCAGAAATCCTTGGAAAGGATGCGCTCTCAAGCCACACTAGCTGTAACAACTTCCTTTCAGAGCAGGAAACAACTGGTTTCCTCCCACCATTGGTGGCCAAGGTCCAATAAGGAGACCCAACTGGAGTCCAAAAATCTGAATTTCCTGCATTATGTCACTCAGGTGAGAGCGATAAGCACATGTAATCTTGGCAACAGTGACGAAGTGGAAAGATTGACAGAATCCTGAACACAATAACACAAAGACCAAGCGTATATTTATCTACTGAGAACAAAAGGCAGTGACAATGCCCCGAAGCTAATTTCTATAATTATTTGCCTGCGTTTATGGAAGTAAAACTATTAACCAATGCGGTTCAGTTAGTTACATGAAACTGCATTCTTCAAGCCATGCGAGAAGGGAATGAGGCAATTGGTGTACTCAACTAAACTGGTAAATCATTAACTATTTAAACCTCTATCCCTTTTTCCAACAAAAAAGGTTTTGTAAAATTATCTTTACACAGTCTCAGGATTTAATATGAACATTTTTTTAAAGGGATCCAAACACATTTGGCTATGGGAACATGTTCGGTTATGCAACGTTGGCAAATAGTCCATTCAGACTCCCTTCCTGCCTTTGTCCAAAATAGAGAGAGAGAGAGAGAGAGAGAGAGAGAGAGAGCGAGAGAGAGAGAGAGCGCGAGTAAAACAGAAAGTTAAGTGTCATTTACAGACTTTCAAATTCAAGTGCTTTATGTCGTATGAAATAACATCTGAAAAGTCTTTAGGACTGGAATAATACAATAATGAAGGTCAGAATTCCAGCATTACTAATGGAGACTGGGAAGTGTTTTAAAAGGATATGTGAGTCAGAAAGCTCACACATGCTGTCAGCACACCATCAGTGCTTGTGTCTTGTGACCGAATGTTACGCTCCAGTTGGACACGTGACCGCGTCACTAAAAAGTAGCAAATATTTCACGCTTCGCTGGCTTTACCAAGACACATGTTCTCCCACGGCAATGTCATGCGTTCATTTGAAAGACATGCAAGTGATCATGCAAAATAATCTTGGAGAAAGAGAACAGGTGAATAGAAAAAGGAAATGTATTAAACAATATGTATGACATTCATGCGGTGTCCTCTGGAAAGACTGAATAGAAATAAAGAAAGAAAGATCTTAAATTGCACAACCTCCATCTGAGTTTAACCATATAGGTTCAATAACATGTGTGCGTATTTTGCACTTCTAAACGTTCCTTGTGCATGGAAACATACTTGCCAATAATGCTTTCTGATTCTAGTTAGATAGATGGATGGATGGATGGATGGATGGATGGATGGACAGATGAATTCCTTTTGTTGGCAATGAGGCTTTCTGATTGAGATAGATAGATAGATAGATAGATAGATAGATAGATAGATAGATAGATAGATAGATAGATAGATAGATAGATATTTTCTCACCTAGATAAATCCCTTGTGTATGTAAACATACTAGGCAATAAAGCTTTCTGCAGATAGATGAATAGATAGATGTAACCCAACACACATCGTTAGATAAAGATTCCAGCTGGCATGGCCTGCTTAAATGGACTTTCTCAGAACTTTGTCAAACCCCATTACTGACCACAAGACTAAAAGGCCGTGTCACAAATAGTGTGCTGACCAGCTAGACAGCTTCTGAGGACCACAGGGAAGATACACTACACAGTGTCTTGAAATACAGGCTGCATGTGAACTGTGATATCAAGTGACAGGACTGAAACTCGACTCACCTCTCCGGTTCATGGGCCGGACCCGAACCGCCACCTTGACGTTGGAGTTGTTCAAATTAGCGTCGCCCATGATGTATGTCGATATATCCACGAGAAGACGTGACAAAGGCTTCCTCACAGCTACGAGTTCACAAAATAAAACTCATCTAGATATGCCTGTCACAGGAGTCCCGGGTAATGTGTGATCTCTGAAGCGTGTCGTGTCCAAAAATGGCCAGCATCGTTCTCACTGGGTTGTTGTTTTTCTGCGTTTAGAGCGGCACAGTAAAGACATTGTCGCTTTTAATAACGCAAAAGAAAAGTTTAAGTTAGCGGAATGCCTTGACAGCTGGAGATTTAGTTGGATCAAAAACAAGAGTCGAGAGCAAAGCCAACTCCCTCCTGGATTCCTGTCACACTCGCACTGGGTCAAACTGCAAATGTCAAGACTTTTGTCCAGCAGGAAACCGACTAACTAATAAGTAAGCAGGGATTAAATAATTCATGCCTGACAGTCTAACCACGGCGTTTTGCTTGATGAAGGTTCTGCATCTGAAAATAAAACAGGTGTTTCAATTCAGAGCAACACTTCAATTGCGGTCTAATCGTATTTATCTGGGTAAAGTGCAATGCAGGCAGATCTGTAGTGTTTATCCAAAAATACATTAAACAAATAAGACAATGTTCGCAATGCACAGGACTACTAGATGATGTTAGGCTGATCTGTCAATGCAGCAATTTTACATGAACAAAATGGCAAACGCCGTTTTATACAGAAATACCATTAATGTAACTGTCAACGACAGAGAAAAAACACTAAAAATCCTAATCTGGCAGTTATTTCCCAAATCCGATCGCGAATTGTTGAAATGGTAGAAGATCCCACAGCATCTGATGCGTATTTGTTGAATTTTGGTTTCTTTTAAGGCTGGGTCCAACTTCACGAGCTGATTAAAACAATGGTACTGCTCTACATTCCCATCCAGCTCGGCAAATCTTCTGGGTTAATATCCAGTATGACGGAGACAAGACGCGTTTTTTTAATAGAATTCGCGAATCCGGGAAAATGAGGATTGGACTGATTTTAGGACTCCAGCGTGGATGTTACGGTCGTAATAAGCAGCCGCTTTATTCCATGACTGAGCAGCGTGAAGCCAGTGATGTTAACGGTAATCTATGACGCCCAGCGGAAGTTCGTCTTTCAACGTAAAAGTCCTTAGAAATAATGACACAACTAAAATGATTTCTAAAGTGATTTCATACATTCACTAAAATTGTAATTAATTTATTATTAATGACTAATAATCAAATCACCAGTCATATAACAACACTACGACTACTACTACTACTTATAATAATAATAATAATAATAATATCATTATTATTATTTTAGCAGTAACGTTAGTCGTCGCACTAAACGTTAAGCTTTTTTATTTTTATCATTGTTTTTTGTATATTTCTCTTGTCAAACAGAACTGAAAACCATCCATTTGCGATCAGCTGATCTCCTGGAACAGCCTCCGATGAGGAAGAGCCGATTGTGTTTGGAGGTTCATGCCATTGTGGTGAGGTCAGATATATTTCGGTAGTTTCCCCATTGCAGTCCACATTTTTCATTGTTCACAGACATTTTAATATCCTATGCATGTAAAGTTGCATGTTCCGAAAGCTCAGGGAAACTCATTTTACAACTTATATTACTTATTTTGTGGAGATTAAATACAGCCAGCATAAAATGCCTACTTGGTAGCACAGATAAATACAGTCTGTAAACCCGTTTAACGGTATAAAATATTATTTGTTCATGTTGCGACACCTGCTGGTCGTATTTGGCACACTGAATCACACGTCCCATACAAATAAAAAAACCGTAGCCTATGGGACATTACTTAAAAAAAAATGTATAAATACTAATATTTAGCTTATATCATTTATATAACTAATTGTGTCAGTGTCATTATTCAGGTGTATTTGTATTTGTGTGTTTTCAGTTAAAAATGACTTGGAGTTATAGTCACCTACAAAAAAAACTCACAGAACAGCAATAGAGACAATAACCATATGTATGTAAACCATTATGTATTAATAATAATAATAATAATAATGATAAATAAAAATATCAAAATCCATAGCTCAAAACAGAACCAGAGTCTGTTTTTAATAAATCAAGTTTACCAAATAAGCCAGGTTTATTTCATTTAGTCTGACTTATTTGAACCAAATCAACTGATAATAAGTCAGACTAAATGAAATAAGCCTGGCTAATAAGCCTGGTAAGTTTATGCCCCTGAACAGCAGCCTAAAGAAATAGACTAGAATATAAGAAAATAAATAAGAAAGAAAGGAAGATGATATTACTAAATTTGAAATATATATGTGTGTGTGTGTGTAATATATATAATAAAATATAATAATATAAAATAATTCCACAGAGATCTTACGGTAATGATATGTCAGATACAGAGGGAGCTTTTGACAATGTAGATCTTTGTAGATGTAGATTAATTTAAATGTAGCTAATTCTTGATTAGTCTGTAATACTGTGATATCCCACAAGAGGATGCTAAATTCAAATAAAACCATCCAAAAGTATTTTCATGAGCCCAAAGGTGTACAATGACAAATTCCTGAACACAATACTTGATTTTAAAACTATGATTCCCTTATATTTACAGTATTTTGTACTTGACTTGAAAAGCGTTCAAATTTATTACACTGTCAAAATGGCCATGAAAGTTTGATCAAGACTTGTAACTAAGTTTGCTTGAAGCTGACTCACTTTTCTTGTACAGTAACACCCACTGCACTTATATGAGTAACTCGTCTGTAACTGAAATGTCATGGTCCACCCTGTACATAAAGGTTGAAAATAGGAAGAATAATTACAGATGAAGGAGTGCATGTACTTTAGTAAAAGCTTACTTTATTCAAGTAAAAGAAAAAAAGTTGTACGCACATGTTCACATATCAGCGTTGCAGTGAAAACATGTCTGCTCAAGAACAAAGGAGAATTCAGAGTATGGAGAAAACTCAGCACAATTAATATAGCTTTCTAAGGTAATAAGGGCAGAAATGTAAATACAATTTGATGTTTGCTGATTGTATCATTTATTTGGAGTTGCCGCAATTGTGCAATTATTGTAAAAGACCCTATTAAAATCTAAATTAGATTTAGATCGGCTTACCGAACAAATCACTTCCATTAATCACAATGTAAGCAAAATTCTACAGTGAAATTGAATCCCGGTGGTTTTTCAGGATCTATGACTTAATCATTTCAGTCTGGGTACATACAGTGCACTTTGAAGCTTGGTAATTTAGTGTAAATGTTAGAGCGTGAGGGGTCTGACGGGGCCTGAGAGGGTACTCCTGTGATCTGTGTGGCTCCGAGAGGAGGGGCCTTCCAGGGGAAAGGGCATCTGCTTTGAATCCCACCACGCGGGTCGCCTCCACCCCACTGTTATGCTTTCGCCTCCTTCAGACCTGAAGATACTATTAGATCAGTAAACCACATCCACGTCAGACCAATATTAATGAGCCCTTTTCCATTGCATTACTGTGGGTAAATATTTGTTTGTTGTGTATAAGGTTAAACAAACAACTAATTCTAAGTTCAGAAAAAAACTATGTGGTGGTAACAAATGTCATATGGAGGCCCTTTCATTCATACTGAAAACTTGAGCTTATTTTGCAAAAAACAATTGTTTTTTGATATTTATGTGTGCTCCGGGCATTAACTTGTATATAACACTTCATTATCTATTTTGTTAACAAGAGCTGTGCTATTACTTTACATTACCACCCAGTTGTTCAGATAAGGGTTAATTAACTATGACTAAAACCTTAAAAAAGAACAGATGTACTAAAATAACTAAAACTGAATCAAAAATTATAAAAACAATATAAAAGCCTACATAAAAAGCTATTAAAAAGCTTAATAAAATGTCAAAAATACAACTAAATTACTAACTAAATTTATCTGAATATATATACAGTATATATATATATAGGAACACCTGTTCAATTTCTCATTAATGCAATTATCTAATTGACCAATCACATGGCAGTTGCTTCACAATCTGCTCAGTTACTGGGATTTTCAAGGACAACCATTTTTAGGGTTTAAAAAGAATGGTGTGAAAAGGGAAAAACATCCAGTATGCGGCAGTCCTGTGCTCAAAAAATTCCTTGTTGATGCTAGAAGTCAGAGGAGAATGGGCCGACGTATTCAAGCTGATAGAAGAGCAACTTTGACTGAAATAACCACTTGTTACAACCGAGATATGCAGCAAAGCATTTGTGAAGCCACAACATGCACAACCTTGAGGTGGGCTACAGCAGCAGAAGACCCCACCGGGTACAACTCATCTCCACTACAAATAAGAAAAAGAGGCTACAATTTGCACAAGCTCACCAAAATTGGACAGTTGAAGACTGGAAAAATGTTGCCTGGTCTGATAAGTCTTGATTTCTGTTGAGACATTCAAATGGTAGAGTCAGAATTTGGTGTAAACAGAATGAGAACATGGACCCATCATGCCTTGTTACCACTGTGCAGACTGCTGGTGGTGGTGTAATGGTGTGGGGGATGTTTTTTAGGCATACTTTAGGCCCCTTAGTGCCAATTGTTTCTGACCATGTCCATCCCTTTATGACCACCATGTAACCATCCTCTGATGGCTACTTCCAGCAGGATAATGCACCATGTCACAAAGCTCGAATCATCTCAGACTGCATTTGAACATGACAATGAGTTCACTGTACTAAAATGGCCCCCACAGTCACCATATCTCAACCCAATAGAGCATCTTTGGGATGTGGTGGAATGGGAGCTTCGTGCCCTGGATGTGCATCCCACAAATCTCCATCAACTGCAAGATGCTTTTCTATCAACATGGGCCAACATTTCTAAAGAATGCTTTCAGCACCTTGTTGAATCAATGCCACGTAGAATTAAGGCAGTTCTGCATGTATATATATAAGATATGAAAATATATGTTTATATATTAAATATATTTATAACGTAAAATATAATAACTATAATCAATATATATATATACACACATGTAAATATTTTCAAAATATGCATAAATACAGTACACACTCATATATTATGTAAACAATACTAATATATATATATATATATATATATATGTGTGTGTATATATGTATATATATATATATATATATATATATATATATTAGTGTACAAACAATACATACACAATTTATAAAAAATATTAATAAAAATGAATAAAAACTATAACTATACTTCAAATTAAAAAATGATATAACAGTATAATTATAATAATAATAATAATAATAACAACAACAACAACAACAACACGTTTCCTTTAGTTTGTTTTAAAAATATATTAAAATACAATACTATTTTAAATTGTGATTATACTGTTTTACTGTATTTTTGATTTTTAAAAATGCAGAAATCATTTTGCCTAAATGTGCATGGACAAGAAATGCATATTACTGAGAAAATGTAAATTATAGTTTGTTTTTGTATATTGCAAGCGAGCTATTCACTTAACATTACTCAGCTTCTTTTCCTAACATTGTTTTTCCACACATTAAATGCTGCTCGGCCATGATGATGATTTGACTCCTAACATCTTGATTAGATAAACCAACAACTGTCACTAACAAACACACGTAAACACCCGCAATGGGAACTTTATGTCTTTTCCTCAACTTAATTCATCTTTATTAAGAAGGGCGATAAGGGACAGTATTCCATGTAGGCGAAGGTTTTCTGGATTACTGGCTCCAAGGCGGCTTATCGTGGGGGTTCGTTAAGATGACACGATTAAGATAATTGTTCCGGCAGCTAATCAGACGGAAGCATGGCAGGCAGAGGGTTCGATTTCAGGGACGACACTTATCTTTACAGAGAGGGTTCAGAGGGGGTAGGTGGCATGGGTAATCAATTAACTGTTCCCAAGCTTAGAGAGGTGCTGTCTTATATGAATGGTCCTGTCCACAACATTACAGAGAGGAGAAGATCTAACCCAGAACAACGTCTGACAAAGACAGCAAATGCTCTCAAATTAGACTTAAATTACTTTTCACACTTTTCACACTTAATGTGACTGTTTGTGCTATTGACATAAACATAACTAACATTGTACCTTTTTGGCATGCATAAATCAGGCTCTGGAATCACAAGAAGCATGAATCATAAGCCTGGGAAGGTGAAAGCCGAGGTAAAGAGGTGGAAATATACATCAGCAGTTTTTCAGGAAGAAGCTCAAAATTAAATGCGGTCTCGTGCCCTTCTTGCCCCGTAGAGAATGCAGTTGGAGCTGTGCTGCTTCGTGTGGTAGATGACTCATACTGTGCGAGAGCAGGATTAGTAGATTGGAAATGGGTTTCCGGAAAATCGGAGGTGAGCAGCCATCTTCTCTCACTCAGGGTTTCATTTCTCAACTTTCTATAAAGTTTTTTATCTGCCCTTTATTTTGTGTGGTCATATTATAACCTAAAAAAATTATGTCAATGTCAAGGAGAACACTTACACACACACACACATATATATATATATATATGGCATCCCAGAGGACCTCAGAAGAAGCCAAAATATATTGTAGAAACTTAATTTCCTGTAAAGCTGCTTTGCAATGATTTTTATAATAAAAAGAGCTATACAACTAAACTTGAATTGAATTGAATTGGTATTATATATATATATATATATATATATATAGATTGGTTGAGTAAATTATGTTATTTTTGTTTTTTATGCACACAAAAAATAAGTATTCTTGCAGTGTTGCAGAACTTATGTCACATGGACTGTTTTACCAATGTATTTACTACGTTTCTGGACCTGGGAACATTTCAGTTGTGTGTCTATGGAGGGACAGAGAGCTTTCCGATTTCATCACATATATCTTAATTTGTGTTCTTAAGATGAACGAAGGTCTTACTGGTTTGGAACGACACGAGGGTGAGTAATTAATGTGGTGAACAGTGAACTAACCCTTTAAAGTTTGTAAAAATACTTTTATATTGCAATGATTTCACATCCAATCTTCAATTTCATATATAAACTACAGAGACGGTATAGGCTATTTAATATTTGTTGAATAAAAAAATACTAATGATGTCTCTAGTAAATTGTTCTTTTTTCTTAAAAATATTTCTTAGAAAAATGTTGTGACTGACTATAGCCATTCACCACTACAATATAATTAAGAGCTGTCAAATTTAACACGCACACACACGCATACACACACACATATAGGATTCTTTTTTTTACATATTGCATAGACATTTCTCAGGTTAACCCATTTGTCTTATGCATTTGCAGTTTTATAAATGCAATTCTATACATAATTTGACTTGAATGTGCTGATCACGTTATCCATCAGTATTTTTGTTTTTAAATTGCAACTAAGGTTTGTTGTTTTAGAACAGAGCCGCTGCATTAGTGACGGCGTACATATGAAGCTCTCAGTGGTGCAGGTGTATTGCTGTGTTTTTATGGTCCTTTCTAATGAGTCCTGTGGCAGAATATTGTTTCACATTATGCAGGACTCTGTCAAGTCAAATGAATTGAGCGTGTTTATGGGGAGGGGTCATTGCCTATGACAAAGAACCTCATCTGGGTCTTTACCATACGCAAAATGACTCGAATTAGATTGTGGGTGATGTAAGCTCTACTAAAATCACTGAGTAGCCCTCTGGGTCCTTTTCATATTCTGGCAATACTAAAAGAGGTGATGGAAAGGTTATGGTGTGGTTTGATATTTGGCTCGTTATAAGAGTTGGTTTACTATCAAACTTAGTCAACAGCTAGTTTTGTCAGTCCACTGAAAAATAAAGGTCATATTAATCAGAATGTTTTTTAATAAATGCACTATTCCCATGGATTTCTGAACCCATACCGTAAAGGCCTATTTACACTAGTGCGTTTTAGAATGAAAACGATCCGCGTTTACACTAGTGTTTTGGCTGCGTTTCAGAAACTATCACTATTTACATTATACAACCTAAAACGCACGTCACATGATCATTCATGCAGGTACAGACATAGATATGTATATGTAGATTCCCTATTATTTAAATTGCGGAAGCATCTGCATGCTTCACCGATCGCATGGGGAATCTACAAATGCATATCTATGTGTACGAGCATGATATTATTGTTTACACGGTCGTAAAGGATATGCAGAGAGAATAAACTGATTTTCAACGTGTCCCTGGGGCCTGGGTCAACATCTTTGTTGACCCTGGAACAACATTGTGATTAGCCAATCAGATTTGAAGAACCAGTTTATAGTTTTTGTGAAGTTTAGGCTTACAATCAGTGTTTGGTGCTAGTACATCATTGTCAGTCATCTATCATTAAATATGATTTTAGGCATGAGTAAGATTAGGTTTAGGTATATTAGGCATATATGGTCAAAACTAAAATTTTGGATTAAAATGTTCCAAAATTTGTTGACAGGAACACGTAGAACTCGGCAAAATCAGGACGTGCGTGGGCAGTCGCCATCGTTTTTCAAAGTCTCCTTTTTCCTCAATTTACACTGAAACGCAACTCCAGCTTTTTCAAACTAAAACGGAGCCTGCTGCTTTTTCAAAAGTCTCCTCGAAAATGCTGAAGTAGTGTAAACGATAGGCGTAACCGTAGTCAAACATGCATTTTAAAAATTAAAACGCACTAGTGTAAACTGGGCCTAAGTTTGGAATTCATATAATTTTAAACAGATAACTAATGTTCCATTTAGCATTATGTTTTGCCAGATACTCTAAATGTTTTGAGGTTTAATAATAATAGACAGTTTCAACCACATGGTCAAAAAGACAATGTTAAAATATTAATATACTAAAATATACTATTACGTTTAAATTGGAATAATGAAAAAAATGACCTGTCTCCTGGACTTGAAACAAAGCCAACTCACCACCTTTCTTCAGCAGTTTATCAGGAATATCTCCCCTTGACCAGGTGCACGGAGCAATAGGGCAGCTCTCTCCATCAGCCAAGTTCAAACCTCAAACTGCCTTTCTTGTGAATCACTGCAGTGATAAAGAAATCCCATTAAGCGTTTGCCAGTTTGCACACCCCATCAATCTCACTTGTAGCAATGAGGAAGCCAAAGTGTGTGAGAGGCAAGTGAATGATAGTTGGACACAGGTTGTTTAAAACTTACTGAATTTTTCCTTAAAAACTCAGGAACACCAAAAACTCATTAGCTCTGAATTTTATTCATCTAATGAACTAAAACATATTCAACTATTCTGAGAGTAACGATTTATAGAAAATAGCAAGAACACCCAGAATGTCCTCTACCTGCAGCTGTGAGATCATCGTCAAGCTGCAACAGGCAATGATAAGACGCCATTGACATCTCATTGATTCAGCCTCATCTCATTGATTTGACTCCCGTCATGTGCGTCACAGAAACAGACAGGAACCTTTGGATTTGTCCTCATCATTCGGCTCCTGCTGGCCCACTGAATAGAAAAAATAACGACAAGATAATAATGAACAAATAGTTGAAAATTGATTGAAAGTGAAAATTTGCTGAAAATGTACTTACCCTCAGGTTATCCAAATGTTTGTTTCTTCCCTGGATTTGGACAAATGTTGCATTACATCAAATGCTTACTAATGGATGCTCTGCAGTGAATGGGTGCCGTCATAATCAGTTCAAAAAGCTGATAAAAACAACAAAAATCCACAAGCAATCCACACTACTCCAGTCCAGCATGTTCGTAAAAAACAAATCAATAACATTTTATTATGTTGGCTCATCCAGGTTCTACGCTCCATCTTGACATTTTGGCCCCATCCTGTGGCTTAAAAATGCTTGACCATGAGTTAAAATGAAGGACTTCAACATTAAAATTTAACACTTACGGGAAAAGCGAAAGCAGTGGCTTTCGGCAGTGGATAGAAGATGACTCGACTGGCTCCCCGGTTAAATTTTATTATTGTATTATATTATTTATTTATTGTTTTATTATTTACTTTTAGGGCAAGAAGCTGTGTAATAAGCGGGATAATACACAGCTATTCTTAATAATAGATTGGTTCCTTACAAACACCCAGCTTTTTACTTTACAAGTCATTCATTGCTAGACTGGAGTTGCGCTAATTACTTTTTATCAACTTGGATTCTCATTCTCACGGCACCCATTCACTGTAGAGGATCCATTGGTGAGCAAATGAAGTAATAATGCAGATTTTCTCTAAATATGTTTCCATGAAGAAACAAACTCAACTGGCCTGAGAGTAAGTACATTTTAAGCAATATTTACAATTTGGAGTAAACTATTCGTTTAAACACACACACATGATTATTAATAAAACAATTACCAAAGTTGTTTATATAGAGATGAATAACTACTGCATAACCATATTTACCATATATATACTGTACATACTGTACAAATTGATTACTTTCCCATACCTTTGTGTGTGGGAGGGGGGCATTATCTATAAAAACCAAGCCTAATAAGTAATAAGTTTATGTGAGTGTTTTTAGTGAATTTATTCTGGTAAACTCACATTACCAGAGTTCAGACTGCACAGCGCTTGTCAGTCATGCACAGTCAGAGCAGCACAGCAGGAGAGAAAACGCTGTGATCTGTTCAGTGACGTCTATGAGCATGTGACTGAACCTTCACTGTCGCGCAGGGGCCGCTTGTAAAAGTCACAAATTTATTTTGGGATTCAAATGTATGCACACCTGAAGGTTAAATTACAGACAACACACCAGCATAGATATGAAAGTCACATTATTGGCAAGGATCTAAGAAACTACGTTTTCAAAAAGAGAGATGTTCACCCGTGTGTGTTTAAATACCTATAGTTTGAGGACAAAACTGTCCCCAGAACTTAATTAAATCCAACAAAAGTTCCCAACATTGTGGAAACATACTTTCCCCAGAAGGATCGTTAAACTTGAAATCACCTACATTGTGAAAAGCAGTCGCAATAAAGGACAACAGCTTAATAAACACGGTAAATAATATCTGAATGAAAATCAAAAAAATCAGAAAAGTTTGTGTGAGAGTTAAGCTAGGTTTGAGGTTAAAGAAAATAAAATAGTTTAAAGTATAATACATAAGTTACTAGGTTTGAGCCTCCTTTTTGACCAGTCTGATGGAAACTTTGTGTTCTGTAGAAAAAGCTACTCAATACAATATTTAAAAATGAACGAAATTTAAGTCAGCAAGATATAAAAAAAAAAGTTAGTCCTTGAGGCCGAATGTTTTAATTCAAGGCCACAATCACTATGATGTTTCAGTCTCACAGGCCCAGACGGCTGCCATCTGTGTCACCAGCAGAAATGTTTTTGACCCCAATTAGCTCCCCTGTCTCTCCCCAGAACCTCAATGACGGTCTACACCACCGCACACGGACAGGTCCTTGCTTTTACAACTCTCATGAAGTCACTGTGGTTAACAACAGGTAAATATATTACTCTCGTCTTTCAAAAAAAAATAAAAAAAAAAATTCAGAAGCTTTGAAGATGCATATCCGGATAGCTTTGAACATTTGACTGTTTGATCAAATGCGTACTTCCTAGTAAGCACCAGCCCTGAGGTTCAATACGCTCCTTGGATTATCTTTATTTTTTAACCAAAACACTATATAGCAATTAACACAATCTCAGAACTTGTCTAAACACTGTTTGACACTATACACTCCAAAGGCATCCAGATTAATGAGTTCTTTACCTTTGAGGTCATTTCATTTAATAATTTCCATTAATTTTCACTTCATGTATACTAATATATATATATATAGCCATATTATTGCCCCCTTATCACTATGGTCCACCAGGGGGCATTTTACCCCTTTTGCTGCCCTTTTAACCAAGAGGTGCTTCTTTCATCATTGCTCTCTACATAATTCAGTTTCATCAATATTCATTACAAATAAATGTTTTTGTTTTAACTGTCCAATTTTAGGACCAGAAGAAACACCCTACTACTTTTCCCGTTGTTAGTTTTGCTTTATCCCGATTTGCGAATCCAAGAAATGACTTTGATTGACATCAGTGCAGTTATTCTAAAAAAGCAGTAACTACATTTTCACTTGTTTTTACACCGATAAGCATGTTATTTTTATACTGCTTTTATTTGCTGTCTCTAAATTTGGAGGCAGCACCCTGGCCTCGCCAGCTGTCCATCATTACCGTGTTTAGTAAGCCAGTTAATAGACTGCCTCTCGGATCACAGGTCAGCCACTCACATGAAGTTTATCTGAATAGCCTCATTACATTTTTTTGAGCGTAATTCCTTATGCAGACATCGGAAGGAGAAACAGAAATGCATGACTGATTCACCAAATAGTTTACACAATTTTTTTGGCATAAGGACTGCTTGAATGACGTTCTTTTATTTATTTTTATGTGATCCTTTCTGGATTTTTACAGCAATGTTCAATATGAGCAATCCTTTTACTGTAAAACTTTTCTTTTTTTCCGGTCAAAAAAAATGACAGAATTAATACTAAATGAGTCAATATATTTACATTTTTGGTTAACTATTTTTTCATAATTATAAATCTCCTTGAATGTGGAATATCTAGAAAAGTTTATTAAAGGAAGTGTTCATCCCAAAAAAAAAAAAAAAAATTGCAGAAAATTGCACTCATCTGCTAAGTTTGTTTCAGAGGACTTCTATCATTTGCTCGTGAATCCTCTGCAGTGAATGGGTGCCGTCGGAGTCCAAATAGCTGACAAAACATCGCAATGATCCACAAGTAATCCATACGTGAAGAATTGTTCAGAGGTTGTTTGTAATAAATTAATGAATCATTAAATTTTGAACTAAAATATATAGTCCTCCATCCGTAATGCTGTTTTCTACAGTGACAAAAACTAAATCAGGAGAGAAATATGCAAATATGCGAGATCAAAGTGAAAACAAAAATATATCTGTGGATTTTGATGTAAGAGGACAACAGGACATAGGCCTTTTTTACTCAAAAGAAACATTTTGATGTGATTTTTTTTTTCTAACAAACATTTAGTTTTTCACTTCAAAAGAAGTTAGCTAATTGACGGTCTAGTCATGTTGACAATTTTTGAATTACTGTGATGTTTTTATCAGCTGTTCGGACTCTCATTCCTACGGCACCCATTCACTGCAGAGGATCTATTGGTGGGCAAGTGATGCTATTTCTCCAAATCTTTTCTAACGAAGTAACTAATCTACATCTTGGATACGTGGGCGAACTATTCCATTAATGCACTTGTTTAATTCACTTGTTAATGGACTTTTGTTAAATTAATCAATAGTCATCATCACCACTCCTTTAGTCAAGCTGCTGGTTTCTTGCAGAAACTGATGTTGATTTCGGCTTCAGGTGATTATCTGAAACCCATTTGCTCCCCTCACGCATCAAAGACTGCTCATTTGCTCGTTGGGCTTATTCACTTCGCAGCCCTCGTCTTTTAGCCTCTGCAGTGCAGCAATAGAACAGTAAAATGCATAAAAATGCTTTCAGGTCCGTCAGCTGCGGAGTTCAGTCGATTGGGGAGTATTTATCATGGGGGTGCTTTCTATCTTTAGAAAGCCTATCAACACGTCAGAGCGGTCAGGACAAGCGTCCACAGAGCACTGTCATCCGAAGACGTCCGTGTCTCCCAGCCAGGACGGAAAGAGAACTGGTGCGTCCGTTCGGTTCAGCGAGCTGATGATTGCCTCAGACCCACGCTACATCTGAAATGGAGGATTCAGTCAAGAGGAACAAGTTAAAACAAAGCTTTTTGTTCGGTTTCATCACAACACAGATATCACAGGGTTCTTTTCAGTGCATCACGCACACACGCATAGCATATTTCAACTGTAAAGTCAAAAAAGCACTTGTATGTATTTTCTAGAAACTAGAACATATTAATCATTTCAAACCTAGTTTTGCTCCTCTACCCAAAACCTTTCAGGATCCAGTATTCAGGCTGTTTTTCACAGGCTGTTTATAGGCAGGATACATGCAGTGGTTCATTTCCCATTGTTATTTCTCATCTCGTAATTTCTTTGTTTTCAATAGCCAATTATGCTTCCATTACTGCTTTCATGGCACCACATGTTCCAAACAACATGACATACAGCTCTTGAAGATAAAAGCCATAAACGATTAGCCACCTGAAATATGATTTGCAATAAAACCGAGATAGTCTTCAATATCTATTCGATATGTCAGAAGCACTCGTTGAGAATATAATGGTGATGAAGGATCAATGTGTACTCATCTCTCAGGGTCACAAGCCAATGTCTTCAGAGACATTCAAATATGGAATTTCTTAAAGGGAAAGCTCCCCGAAAGAGGAACATTCTATTATCAAAACAAAACCTCATAACAGTCATTCCAAAACAGCATGACTGACCTTTTTCCACTGAACACATAAAAAGATATTTTGAAGAGCAATGGGGTATAAACAACACTGAACCCTACAAAAAAAAAGAATAAAAATATTTTTTTTTAGAAATTGTCTATATTTGTTGAATAAAATGTCTGTCAAAAGACAGTTATAAAAGTTATTAAATTAAAAAATGATTAAAATAATAAAATAACATTATTTCATATATAATAATATAATTCCAATATTGTACAAAGACTTGGGGTAGTGATACAAAAATATTCTTTTCTAAACCTTTGACAAACAAATATGTAAATGATATTGTTGAGGATCACAGAATTTATGAGGAATGTGATATCAATATTTTATTCAAAAAACTGGAAAAAAAAACACTGGGTCAACTTGTCATATGCATGCTAGGGTTAAATAAGTAGACAGGGTTAATTTTTGGTTTCATGATCGCTTTAGACTCACTCTTTTTTCAAAAACTTTGTAAAAAAAAAAATATATATATATATATATATATAATATATCCCCCACAAGTAATTACGACACAAACCTAAGAGTCTTTTCCTTTTAAGATTCTGTTTCAGTGGCAGAACGAATTGATTAAGAACTCATGCTTTTTTTCTCTTTAAGAAGGGAATTCCCATCTAATCCTGCTGTGATTTCCTCCATTATTCTTTACAGGCTTATCTTGTTAAGAACTTCACTTTGGGAGAATTGGAGCACTGAAAGTGGTCTACAAGTGCGAAAGTATTGAGTTGTCCACTTTGGATGCACAATCAAACACTTCCATCATCACCCAGAATATCTGTCAACACTGGAGAACTGGAAATGTGTGCAACATCACGATGGGTCCATTAACTTAATGGACAGAGGGTGGTTGTGAAAAGAAAAAAAAAATAGATGGGGAGTGTATTAGAGAGATAGGAGGGGGCTGGGACAGTAACCTTTGGGCTTTTTATTGGAATGAGATGACACACTCGAGCAGCTCTTAAATGAATGGCATCTGTAGTGCGGTTTCTGCTGAGAGGGTTGCCCTTTTCTTTGCAGCACGGTCCAACTGAAAATGAAACACTGCCTCTTTTCCCCGAAACACCTCAGAGTCCCAGCCTCGCCGTGTCCTCGCCAGATGTGCCATCAATGTACCTTTTCAGCTATGTTATCGAACTGCAATGCAGGGTCTGATCTGTGGTTCAACGCTTCCTCTTCAAAAGGTTAGCGTCAGTTTCACAAAATACTTTTTTTCCCGCCATTGTCGGAATGACGCAATTTCATTACGACAAGCGGCGACTCATATAGAAATGCAATTACCCACATTCTTATCGTTGTTATTGTCCCATTTGAGGATTCTAATGTTCATTGGCTCTTTTTGAAGAGTCTTCTCTGAGCAGTTAATTATTTAATCATTTTTAATGTCCACACGCCATGCATACAGACGAAACACGTTTCCATAATTCCTCGCTCCGTTGCACTTACAGAGATTGCTGTTTTAGAAATTACACCCAAATTGCTCTCAGCTTTCCGGCCAGATAACACCCAAGGACCTCACATCCAACGCGGAGGATTTCCTTGTATCACCTAAAATGAGAAAGACAGGCGTCTTAAAGTGGACTTATCAAGAATGTACAGGGAAAATTTCACAGTTGGCCTACCAGCATAAACACACACGCACACAGCTACTGGTGCTTCACAGTATAAAAAAAAAAATAAAAAAAACTTTTCTGGGATTTTCATATTGCACATTGCTTTGTAAATCTTAAAAGAGTGCTGATGTCATTCCTTCCATGCTTATTACAATTTATTATAATAAAAAAAAAAACTAATACACAGTTTATCTATATCCTGCTCCTTTAATGATTAGGGCTTAAATTACAGGTATTGTGAAATACCAAATCAAGTTTTTATGTGTAAGTATAAAAACAATGTCTACCTCACTGCATGGTGTCAAAGCAGTTCACAGTAACAGCATAGTCAAGAATAACTTTAGTTTGGACCGTCTCTTACTGGAAATGATTTTACTGGTACATATGGGCCAATTTGAACTGGATCTTGCTCTTAACGCATGCTGTCTGTGGTGGTTTGGCCTGTACTCATTCCAGAATTAAATCACTGAGTCACTCTAGCCTTAATCACAACTCCATAGAACCAGGCCTGGGCTTGGCCAAAGTCCCTCTCAAAGAAAGTCTGTTCACTCGGCAGCCATATTTGCAACGCCTCCGGGGAGGTTCAAACAAGACCAGCTCCTATCTGAATCAAAGGGGGAATCCTTACATACCAAAAACTGCTTGCTGAACTTGCGTTTAAATAACATATTTAAAATCAGCAACAAAATCTCAAATGAACTGCCTCATGAATGTTGTTTATTATGCTCACATAGCATTTAAAAAGTTTATTTCCTGCTAGCATTTGGGGTTTTGCTGACAGACCACTGCGTTCAAATGCTCTGGTGTGCTTATGCATGAGTGTACAATATGCAGCCGATTGGTTCTTTTTGCCTCAGCAGCCAATGAGCTTGCTGCTCAAAATTTGGATACCTGCTTGGCTAGTGCTTGCTGTAGCAGTTGCAGCATGCTCCAGAAACCCTACACTTTCCCCAGCTCCACCTGTATAGATCTGTTATTAAGTGATTCATGCATGCAATTGGGGTTATTTCTTATATGTTATACGTCCAGCAGCAATATTTTTTACATGGTGATAGCAGCAAGTTATGGTATATTAAAGTAACAGTTTACGCAAACATGAAAAGTACCGCATAATTTACCTTATGCTCACATGTGTTAAGGTTAGTTTTAAGACGGATATACAATTTATTGAGCTTCAAAGTAATGGCCACTTTCCACCAGCATTTCCAAGCTTGGAAGAGCCAGAATAAAAAATAAAGAAAACTCTGACTGTGTTCATCTGAAGGAAGAAAGTCTATACACCTGGCTTGGGGATGAGTAAATTATGGGGTAATTTTCCTTTTTGGGTGAACTATTCCTTTCAGGCTCTGTATTTTCTCTGCTGTAGCAGCAGCAACAGCATAACCGATCTATTTCCCCCAATTTGCTTCTAAATATTTTTATTTGTACATTATAAAAGTACAAATCTTAAAATCATACTAAACTGCATACTACTCTTACAATTTCTGCTATTAATGCTTGTTTATTCAAATTGACCTTTTTTAAGCAAATCAACTGAGCTGTAAAATCATTGTGATTAATCACTCTGGAGCTGCAGGATAACATTTTGGACACTGGGGGAAAAAGCAGTCCATTTCATGCTTTAAAAAGCCCTGCTTATATATATATATATATCTATATATATATATATATATATATGTGTGTTGATCAAGAAAATTATATAATATATA
>JAUMHP010000072.1:4942653-4965986 GCA_032361065.1 Enteromius trimaculatus | reverse complement strand
AGGGCGGGTCTGAGGTAAGACACCAGTTCAGTCTGTGTGACACGCTGCTGTCAATCAACTATTGTGGGAGTGGCCTCGGTTGGTGTAACGCCACACCGACATGCATTTGAAAATGGCTTGATTTCAGAAGGGGGAACTTATTTTTATTAAATTAGAAGAAAACTACTGGTGGATCTTTATCATTGTAGGGTGGTTGTGTAAACACACTCCCAACACAAATATCAGTCCAAACTGCTTGAAAAAGTGCATGTGGCACCAGATGACTGTGAAATAAATTAAGTTTATAAGAAATTAAGTTTGCAAATGCAAACAGATATAGCTGCATTTGTCAGATATGAAGCCACTTTTCTATTTATTTTTTGCTACACTGAGACAGAAACAGGATATGTTTCAATAATCACATATTTAAAATATAAGTTTCATAAGTTTATACAGTCATAATGTCTGAGTAAATACACCTCTGTGCATTATTGGACATAATAAATCTTAATGTCACAAATCACGCACTGCTACTGTAGGAAAGATATAAGGCACTGACATGCTGCAAATAGAGCACTTAGTCTTTCCTTTTCAAAACAGAAAAGCTTTCTTATGATATAAAACGTACAGTTTCTCAAAGTGCACCAATTTCCTCCCACTTAGTCAATGAGAGATTGTTCTTTCCCTTGAGTACATGAGATAATTCCAAAGGTCACAAGTTAAATCACTATGTCTATCTTGGTTAAGTCTTTTTTATTACATAATTGAGTTAGTTAATTAAATCTTGAAGTCCTGCCAAGCTCTGCATCCCACATGTATGTATGCTTCTGTACAAACCACAGTGAGATTAAGAACTTCTGGGGGCACCTGAGGTGCACAGAAAATGTACTGGCAATCTAAATTTAAATGAGAAACTTCAACCAGAAAAAATAGCTGCTGAAAACTTTAGTTGTAACAAACAATCCCCACTTGAAATATCACCTCTATAGAATGCAGTACCCTGGCCTGAATCCATTTAGGGACGTCATCTTGTAGTTCCCCCTCAAAAATAAATAAATTAACTAAAGGGAGTGACAAAAATCAATATCCAGTTCTTTCTCCCTGCATAAAGTTGTGCGTAATTCACTCACACGCTTATAATTGTGTGTCTTTCCTTCTCTGTTACTCGTACAGTGACCGAATTCAATAAAACTCACTCGAGGGGTGCCTATTGATTCTCTGTGACTTACACCTTTGCTTTTGTTCCTGGTGACACCTTCAGTACAAGTGTAATGCAGGTGAAATTGATTTATCTTGAAGTTGCTTTTGAAGCAACTAAACAACTGAGGGTTTGGCAGACAGCATGTCACCGGCCACCAATCAATGTAAAACTGTACATTCATTCATTACATTTCATTTGCTTGACAAGGCAACTGTGGAACAAGTTTATTTTTCTTAAACCTTTGGCACAAAAAGGAAGCGCTGAAGCGCTTTATGGTCCTTTCTATTGTTTGGAGTACTGTGGTGACTAAGACTGCTTAACCAGTGTGCATCACAGCAGCTCAAATCCTCCTCCTCTTCTCCATTCTGCTCCCATTATGCCACGAGCACTAATTCTAGCTTCAATTACTACAGATGATGAGTTCTGCTAATGAAGTACTGGCAAATGCTAAGTCTGTCTCAAATACATTGAAAAAGTACCTTTAAATAGGGTTAGTTAGATGCATTTATTGACTTAATCTAGTTTAGATTATGTGAGGGATCGTGTACATTTAGACGGTCAAAATATTCTAACCCTGAAGGAGTTTATTTTTCAAGAATGACCTTCTAACTGTACATAACACTGTTCATTACGTGGCTGCTTACCAAATAATCAAATAAAAGAACGTTAAATAACAAATTGAGTTGAAACTCTGTTATTAAATGAATTTATCTTAAGCTTCTGAGAAGAAAAAAACCCATTGCAAAATAAGAAAACAAGACGTTTTTTTTTTTTTTTTTTTTTTAAAAATTTAAGAACATATTATGATTAATTCTTTTTATAGCTGTAACATGTCTAACAAGTTTTCCTTCTGGTTCTTGGTTTAATTTTAATTTTCAAATTGGGTTTTTTGAGCTTCTAGTAATAGTATATCAAAGGGTTTATGCCCACCATATACCATAGTTATCTCAGTGCCAATGGCCTCGTAGACAGTGCACCGGGTTCCCAGGTTCATGGGCCTTTTGGATCTCCCTACCCATCCCCCCCCCACCCCCCGTTTACATTACATATAATGTTCTATATGAATAAAAGCATAAAAGCCAGAAATAAAACCTTTAAAAATGAAGTAGTAGTTTTCAATCAGTGCTTTAACACATATCTTTCTTTCTTTTTTGCAATAAATTTAATAAAGGCACAAAAACACCTTTAAACAATCGTTAAAAAAGGAGCAGTCGTTTGCGGTACGGCCTTTTTATTTTATAAGAAATTAATACTTTTATTTAGCAAGAATCCATTAAATTTTATCAAATGACAGTAAACCCTTTTTTATAGTTTACATACACATTTAAGACAACACAACTGTTTTCAACATAGATAATAATTAGAAATGCGTTAATTCAACATATTAGACCAATTTCTAAAGGATAATGTATCACTGAAGAGTGGAGTAATGATGCTGAAAATTCAGCTTTGCCATCACAAGTATGAATTACATTATGAAATATATTAAAATAAAATAATAAAAAATTAATTAAATGAAATATTCCAGACATCAAACGTTTGAATCGCAGTGTGTATACAAGTATTCAAGGCCATGTATTATGGCTACTGATGTTGCAATTGATTAATCAGAAAAATGCCAGAAAATATTTTGTACACATACTGTTGTAAGATTTACTTACAAGAATTGTAACCTATTTTCTCTTCACACCATCATCTCTGTCTCTACAGACTGCACTTCAGCCGTTAACAGACCGCGTGATGAAGACTCCACTGTGGACACTACTGTTGCTTGGACTGTGTAACCCAGCATGGTGTGACTGCCAGAAGGATTGCCTCTTCTGCAGACAAAAACTGCCTACTGAATATGCCTTCAACAGTTTGGTAATTCCCTGCAGTGTCAATCACTTCACATAGGAAAGAATATCACAAATGATATCTCTCACCATCTCTTCTATACAGCAGTGAGATTAAATGAAACCCAACAGGAACTTTCTAGTAGCCTGTAAAAAAACATACCCCAATAATCTCTGACATCTAGTCTAGAGTTTCTGAAGTGATCCCAACAACAACAGATTGTGCTCGTATTGCGCCGAAAAAAAAAAGAGATTTAACACAAGCTCAATTTTTTTTAATTAAATTTTCAAATTGAATATATTATTAATTTAAATGGTGGATTATGCACACCATATTAGTTAGCTTCACATACATGAATAATTGTATCATTTCAGTTTTTTTCCTTTCAAATGAGAAACGTACAAGGTCACAGGAAAGCAGCACAAGTCTAGTTTCACATGTTACCCTGCACAGATATTCTACAGCTTCCTGATTTATATTTCATTTTCTGTACTGTCCGAGACCTATGGCCTCAATTGTATCGAATTTCCCTGAGACACGCCATTAGTTGGCATAATTATAATGATCATAACAGTGGAATGTGGTTGTGCTCTGCAGCTGATTATAGCTCCGAGGAGGAGGACATACTCTCTGATTCATGTCAATAACACGCATTTGAGGGGGAAGAAGTGCTAATTTGGTTAAAGATGGCCCTTTGACTCAAAACAGCTGGGGTGATTCAGTTATCTTGTTGTGTAATTAAGTAGAAACACAATAACATCATTCGGCAAGGCTGCTTACGGAAACTGATGGGCCTGGGTAGCCCTCCATTGTGCACTCTCCCTGAGGTGTTCTTATCATTTTTAGCATGAATGAACAGATATATCCTCTTTCGATAATTAAATAACTTCTTGAAAATACACTTTTAATGTAAAAGGGTTAATTCATTCCACCGGATAACACCTGTTCATTTTAACGCGAATGCTGATTGCAATGTGTGTGATGTTGCTTTCATGCATTTAAATAAAACAGAAAAAAATGATGTAATATTGGTAACTTACATTTTACATGTTTTATTTCCACTCGCAGTTGTGTAGTTTCCTTCCTACAAAGAAAATAACTCCCCACACGGAGCCGATGAAGATCTATCGTTGCCATTACCCGAGTTCCCTTATTGATCGAATCACTACGAATCGAGTCGATGATTTAATGATTCACTTGTAACGTGCAAATCTAGTCATTCAAGAAGTCCTGGTAATTCGTTAAGCTAATTAAAATCAATGTTAAATAAGCCCCGACAGTGTACACCGAAGGGGCTTATTTCGCGGGGCTTAACTACAGGCTACCTGAACATTATCCCGCTTATTATACGGCTACTTGCTACATAAGGAAAAAAAACTGGACATGAATATGAATTTGAAACATTGGCATATTTGTTTTAAATTAACATTTTCATCCTTCCGCGAAACAATATAGTACCACGTAACTAACATTCAAATGTTAGTAAGACAATTTATAACATCTACATATGAATATATAATAACGGATGTATTTTAGTTATTTACAAGTATTACATTTCACCTTATGTTGTCCAGTATTTGTCACAAGATGGCGCCAAAGGGTAATCTTTGTTGGCGCGGAGGGATTTTAAACATACAAGTAGCACCGGCTATGCATTATTACTTTGGAGGTTATTATTTGAAAAGAACGAACCTGCAAATGTCTCAACTGACCAATCAGAATCAAGCATTCCAGAGAGGCGTGTAATAATGCTGTATATATTTTACTTCCACAATGTGCCATTTTTCTATATTGAGACAAAAAGGGGTTTGACTTCATTTTGTGAGTATAAGTTTGTCAATAGATATGCTGTTAAATTGGTTGTAGTGAGGTGTTAAAAAAATATTATTATTAAAAACTGAGCAAAACTATTGTGTGAAAGATTTGTAGGAAAGAATTTGGAAAACAAACAAAGAAAACAAACTTCAGATATAGCTTACCTTGCTGCTGAGAAAAGCTAAACCAGCCTAGGATGGTCTGTTGACTGGTTTTAGACAGGTTTGGGACACTTTTAAACTGTTACACTGGGAGACCATCTGAAAACATGCTTGGCGGAACCAGCTATAGGACCAGACGAGTTATAAACGCCGAAGACAAAGCTATAAGACTGTATAAGTGGCTGTATTAAAGCATGATGATGTTGACAGTGTAATGTGTTTGTTTGTGTGTGTGTCTTTGTTCAGATGTGTCTGGTGGAGTGTCATGGTAAACTTTCTCCAGGCGACACCTGGGAGATGTGTCGCAGGACCATTGTGGAGCAAAGTCCAAAAGCCTTGCTGAAGAGAGCAGAGGAGGAAGCGGACACCTCTCTGCCTGTGGACCAGGATGATGGCCAGTTTTCTGAAACCCTCCAGAGGTTCGACCACATAACACGGGCCTTGGGAATGGATGATCAGGACCAGGATATGCAGCTCAGTAAAAAATACAAGTTCCTGCAACTACAGTCAGCACAAGAATCTGAAGAAGAGCGAGATGGAGATAGCGAGGTGGACGGCGATGAGGAAGAGGCTGCCGTCCATCTAATCAAACGCTTTGGAGGCTTCCTCAAAAACAAGTATGGCTACAGGAAGTTCATAGATCCTGGAAGGTCTTTGCAAAAGAGATATGGGGGTTTCATAGGCGTCCGCAAATCCGCCCGTAAGTGGAACAACCAGAAGCGCTTTAGCGAGTTCCTCAAGCAGTATTTGGGCATGAGTACTCGAGCTAGCGAGTTTAATAGTATGTCTGCTGATGTCACCCAACAGAATGAGTAAGCTGTGACCTTTGAAGCGAATAAACTTACCCAGCAAACCATTTGTTATGCTCATTCGAAAGATATCATGCACCGTTCTCCTCAAACACAAAAAGCTCTCATAGTGCCACAGGGTTAGATGTGGATTTACTCATTGAAGCACCTAAACTGTATCAAGCAAAGCTTACATTTATTAGCTTGAAGTTTAAAGAAACTTCTTCAAATTCAATTTGAGACAAATATAGATTGCATTAGGTGATTGGTATTGTATATGATGGCCCCTGTAGTTTAATTATACATTGCGCAAAGACCATTTTGAAAACGTGACCGGATCCAAATTTATCTCCTTTTCGACACTGCCACCTATTGGCCAATGAGAGTTCCCATAATGAACATGCTTGAAATTGAGTTGAGACGTCATATATAGAGGTAATTACTAGGCAAAGGGATAGTTCACCAAAAATGAAATATTTGTCATAACTATCGCACAAAACGGAACATAAATTAGCATTAAAATCAAATAAAAGCATGAGAAACAAGACTAACATTTAGATTTGTACTGCCATCAAACCTAATTTTTGTTTTTAAATCTCATATGCTTGCGTTCAGATTTGCTAAGCTTTAATTTTGTCATGTGATGTGCTAAGCAATTATGTTTTGGAAGTGGTAACAGTAATTTCAGTCCATTCTTCATGCCACTTTTTGGCATTCTTAGAGCATAATGAGCCATAAAAATGTTCAGTTTGCTTACACTGAATGGAAAAAACAGATATTTTATGGTGTCAATTTCATATAAATTTGTACCCAGTAAATGTACATTTCTTTAGAAAAAAAGCTAAATCCACTCCTAAAAATAACCATCAATAAGCAGATTGTACAAAAACGAACGAGTGAGACTGTACAAATTAGCCACCAAGTCACCAAAACATATTCATTACTGAGATTATGTTCTGAAAAGAGCAGCTTTAACAGTCTGCTTAATATCAGCTTTTTGTTTTAAAGAAGAAATACAATAAAATGGGGTCCGAAAGATGTGAGCATGATAGAATCAGCATTTTTGGGTGAACTATTCCTTTAAGGGGATTAAGGAAAGCTAATCTGTGTCTAATGTCTCTCCCAAAAAATAAATAAAGCCAGATTTTGCATAAACCATTCCAGCAAAGACTCATCACTGTAATATGCCTATACAAACACAACACATTCTTCACGCAGTCTGCAATTCCTCATCTAACAGTGGGAAACCAAAAGCTTTAATTTTATTCTTTTGAAACTGATCAAGTTGATTTGTATTTGTGCAGATGAAATGTATTTATGCAAACATTGTCGAGTCATGCTTTTCCCTTTATTCTAATGAAAAAAATCATGATGTTGACTAAATTAACTGTACATAGTAACTGAACTATGTCAATAAAATAGTTTACTATTTTCTGTGGCTTGTCATGCAGCAAATGATTGTGTCCTGAAGTATTTTGTTCATCTGGATTTTAAACTTGTAATATTATCCCACCCATTTGTCTTACTCCATACTGATAGCACTCCACCTCGTCATCCTCAAAAGGACAAATATTAAAATTAAACAGTTACAGCTGTACCTGTTTGCACAAAGGTTTATTTTTTTTAAAAAGGCCTGAAGCAACATAAGTTTTTATGAAAAGAAATTATACTTTTATCTTGAACAGATCTTGACTTTTCTTAAAAGAAAATACTTTGGAAGTACTTTACAAAAATGTACAAAAAGATTGTTTTCCCATGAGGTTCATCGAATGTCTCTCAGACTAGGATGTCCTTAAACAGCTATGACCACGACTGACAGAAATGCATTGAGATTTAAAGAGATCTTCAGGGTAAGGTACATTCAGTTTTATATTGTCAAAGCATCGAGCTTTGCAAAAGACGTTGAGCTACACATACAAAGATGATGTTTTGAAGTGTTATACAAAGTAAGAAAATATTTGGACCCAGTATGAACCAATCAAACAGCTGGTAACAAAGTTCTCATAAATGATCAACAGATTCATTTCACATTATTTTGCAGAGAAGTATATGATGTATTATCTTGCTGTGATTCTCTTTGGCAAGAACACAATTTAAACCGACGGACAGTCAGAGAGCAGACGGGGGCAAAAGCGCAAAAGTAAATGAATAACTGTATCAGATCATGCATGTTTATACAGATAATTCCCTAATATTCATGTGACAGAAAAGTGAATCATCTCATTCCACAGAAAGTATAACCTGTGACAGAAATACACTGATAATGACGTACGATTGAACACATTGCAGATATCAAAATCGTAATACGAAATCCTTTTTTTACCTCCTTTTTTCCTTTTCAAAAGTTTGTTTTACAAAATTTTGCATTGGAAATCAAAGAAAATAAAACTGCATCTCAACAAGTAAACATGGCATACATGAACATAAACGTTATATGCTATTAAAACATTTATTCAGCGTTCTTGTTTATCTACAGTTAACCATAAGCTGCCAATTATGCCCCTGAAAGCAATGGACCACGATAAAGACCTCTCATATTAGCAATTAAGTTGGAATGATAAGTAAACTTTCCATCTGTGTCCGATGACGACAATGCTTACATCAAACAAAAAGTATATGGCTGCTGCTGTTGCATATGGCTGCTTGTAAAAGAACATCTGACTTCTTCGGTTCTTGATATAAGACGCAGGAAGACTTCAGGAGTTTGTGGGGCAGAGGCTGTCCTTTTTGCTTTATTCTTCCAGCACCAACATAATTCCTCAGCACATTTCCAAAAAACACGCGATTAAAAAGTAGAAAAAGTTTTAAGTCACAAAGGTGCTCTTTTGGTTTCTTCCAACCATAGTTCCAGGTAAGAAGCCCTCTTGTGGGTCTCTGTAAGGTTAGTGTTCTGTCTCCATCAATCTAAAGGAGGATTCAGTCGAGGAATCTCTGACAGGCCTTTTTCCAGCGGCAGGCGGTGCACCACTGGTCTCGGTGCTCAATGCCGTACACCTTTCTGCATTTCTTGGCTTCGCCCCGAATCCTCCTATTAACATAATAGAAATTAAGAATTACCATCTGATTTCAATGGAAAACAATAAAAATAACAACTAACAACATTTTAAAAGGTGAACTATGAAATTTAAACAACTGTTCATAAGTTTGGCATCTTAATGTTTTACTTTAATTCAGCACGGATGCTTCATCTTCCATCAAAATCGTAAGCAAGGATTTAAGATTGTGTTCTTTGGAACTTTCTATTAAAACCAACGTATCAGTTTCCACAGAAATATTAAGCAGCTGTTTTAAACATCAGGCCTATTCAGTAATTGTCATTGGATTGATTCCCATCCGAATCCATAAAGTCAGTGTTTTTCTCCTACCACATGCAAAAAATAACATAGCCTGAACTGGACTAGAATCAATTCATCAATATTTAAATGAACAGTGAGCATGTTTTGTATTTTGCAGCAATCTTGGTTACGTCGACTAAAAACTGGTAAAGAAACATACTATTTTGTGCATAATAATACCAATCATTATCAAGCTTATGTTTTTTGTTTTTTAATCCAACCTAAAGATCCTAAATAATTAAAATCAACAATACGAGATTAAATAGTTGCTAAAAACACAAACAAATCCCACCTTGAAGTGCAATGGTTTCTTGGAGGTGAAACACTGGCAGGATGTGGCCTGAAGGTGGCATTGTTATTTTGGAGCCACTGTTCACCAACACTAACTGAACGACGGCGGAATGGTGAGCCCTGGGGAACAGAGAGAGAAAAAGAGAGAGAGACCACCATTAGTCACAGAATGACGCACTGCAGGTTATGTTACAGCTGCAAACATTACAGTAAAGACAATGCATCAGTGTAGCAAACCTGTTCTCTGTTATATGCATTAAGGCTAATACATGGCATCTTATTTCAGGAGATATTAATCAACAGGCAAAATATTTAGAACTAAGCAAGCAAGCAAGCTCAAAATATGTAAATTAGATCATTTTTCTTCCTAGTGCCGAGCATGTGTTCAGACAAAGAGAACAACACAGGGACGTCAACTCCACTAGATGGCACTGCAATACCATCCGCATTTCTTATGAGAGGAACAAAGGACACAAAAACAACATGTGCATGTCCCTCCCATTTCCAGTCGAAAACACAGAACGCCTGTGCTTTGTATGTTCTGCAAGCCTCAGAGAAAACGTTGCGTAACCAATCCATTACCTTTAAATACTGCCAGGAAAAAGCCCCCCTTTTAAGACATCTGTGCTGAGAATTCTCCAGCCTTAAAGACTCTCACCTGTTTGCTCTGGTGAACTGTGAGGGATGGGGTCCAATGACAGGACACGGGAACAGGGACTGGTTTGCTCTGAGTCACAACCTGAACAGGTGAAGGAGCCTGAGGAGCGGACATCAACACATTAAACGATCATCCATGTTTGTTCATTTATGGCCCATTTACATGCAAGTGTTATGTGATCATATCTTTGAATCTTAAACGCCCTCGAAAGCAACACATTGTTTAGTTGCACCACAACAATGTCAAGCATCTTACTTGGTAAGAGTGCTCAGAATGGACCTGCCAGAAGCTGCCTGGGGCGGACTGGCTGAGCGGGCTGGGCTGGAGCATGTCTGGGGTGGAGGGAAGCGGGGGCGTGAGCCGGCTGGGACTGGATGGAGAAGTGCAGGAAGGCCGGTGGCCACCAGAGGGAGTGATCTGTTCCAAGTCCTGATAGACTTCGGTGTAGTAAAAGTCTTCTTCCCTTTGGGAGTGCTCATCGCTTTGTCTGCAGAAAGCACGACACACAGTATGGTTACGATAAAAACGTCCCAGATTGCTGCATTCACTGGTAAGAGCGCATGATTGTAATACGCAAGGCTTACCCAAGATGAGAATTTCGAATGTGACGTTTGATGCCCACTACGGTGGTCAGTATTTTTCCACAATTTGGCCACAAGCACCGATATGCAGCTTTCACCGAGTTCTAAAAAGGGGGGGAAACAAGGTTTAAAAAATAAAAAGGCAAGCCATGTTATTATTAAACCAACCCTTAATATATAGATTTTACCCTTGATGTTATTAGGTTTTACAACGTACTTTGCGTTTTCTTGGCGTTGGCTCGTTGAACAACATTTGGTCCAGTTCCATGTCCAGGCCTTCATCGACGAGAGGGGTGCTCTTTTCAATCTCTGCGATTGGCGGGGATGGGGCAGGGCTTCCGTTTCCATGGTCGCAGCTCCAATATCCACCATCAGACAGCTCGCTAGCACCATTTTCTATTCCACACAAAGCTAAGCAAGCAAAGAAAAATAACAGAGGTAAATGAGAATGTATTTAATGCATTAAAAATGTATATGTCCTTTAAGCTATTATTTAATATATTTAAGTATGGTATAATACAAATTAATTTAAATAATTTATACTATATAAATGTAATGCACAATAAATTATAATGTATAAATTCACTACCGTTTGGGGATCGGAGATGTTTTTTTTAAGTAATGTTATAAAAGGTTTCAATTAAATGCAGTTCTTTTTAAATTCTCTTTTCATATAGAGTCTTGAAAACAACCGAACAAACAAAAAACAACAACACGGAATCCTGAAGAAAATGTGACACTGAATACTGAGGTGTAAGAGCTGCTGAAAATTTTGCCTTGCCATCACAGGAATAAATTACATTTATAGCAGAAAACATTTTTCAAATTGTTACAATATTTCACAAAGTTAGTTTTTACAGTATTTCTACATCAAATAAATGCAGCCATTCTGAGCATATGTCTCTTTAAAAAAAAAAAACTGTAAAAACTGTATTTATTTATGATTTATATAGTTACATTTTATTCAGAAGTTTCAGTTCAGTCTGGTTTACTCTGGTTAGGATCTTTCAGGAGTGACGATAAATTATGACAAGCAATCCTGTCCTAGCTCTTTCGGTTAGACTTCTTTTTACTAATGAATACTGTCTGCAGTTGTTAGTGATTTCATCTTGGTGACTAACACCTATCTTAGCAAGCGTTGAGCAATCTCAGCTGGTTTTTGCCGGATTTGTGCATTGCTGCTTGCAACCTTCCGAAAAAACAACCATTAAATGTAATGTTCTACTAACCTTGAGTTGAGCTCCCCGGAGCAGAGTGTTGGACGACTGGACTGCACGACAGACTTGTAAGCACCATTGCAGCCATAATCTCATCCATGTCCACCGTCTCTGGATTCCTGCAGTGTCGAAGTAGAGTTATAAAGCAGTGTTTTTGCTTTAAAAGGTCAGCATTCATCATTTAGACAACTATAACAAGACGTACCTTCTTGGCACATCAATGGATGAGGACACTGAGGAGGTAGAACTGGACGTGGGGCTCGTCCACACGTCTTCCAGCTTGCGATGAACGTGCTGGTTGAGCTGTGGCAGGAAGATAGACACTTCATTGTCCACGTGGTTATGCTGTTCAACCACACCTCCGCATTCTTGGCCTCCGCAGTGCACATACACCTGAAACATACCAGGTTTAACACCATAAACACACTAATGTTCACATTGTGTACCACACCTAACAGGGAATACCATTCATACTTTGATTTAATCTACAAGGATAAAACCTACCTTCTGTCCCGGGTAAAGCTTGCTTCTGTGAGGCCCATTGTCCGGGCATCCGTGGGGTCCTGTTTCTGTCAGGCCCTCTGTTGAGGAACCACACACCAGGGTGCCCAGTGGGGACCGTTTACCAAGTCTAGTCTTCGGTACCATTTTCTGTGAATAACACTTTGTATCTTCTCAACTGCTTTGAAGAACTCCTGAAGGAGATTCAGCAGCGCTATTCAAACGACGAACAGGAATCTAAGAAAAGCAAACCCAAAAAAATGATTACTTTTTGGGCCACTCAGCACATTTTATTTGCCAGAAAGAGAGCCTGATGTTCTCTAGAGAGCAATTTTGTGTAGGTCTTATTTGGTGGTTTTATTACGCCAAAAAACAAACAAAATCAAATTTCTTTAGATATCAGCATCAGTCTGGAAATTAAAACACCAAAAAGTCGACTACAAGTCCAAACAAAAAGATATTAAAAGAAATAAAACATTTCTATTCATTTATAAAATTTAATAATATATCTAAGCATGCACCAAAACAAATGAATTACATATTCATTTACAAATTCAGGAACAAATCTAAAGAAAGACCACTGGTGTACGCATGTAAAAAAAAATATTAGCATTAGTCTCATCCTTGCTGACACCTGTTCAGTCTGAACAGTGAAATCAGCCTGAGTCACCAACAATGTTTACATCAAACATCCGGCAAATAAGTGTCAAATGGTTAAGACATCACAGGACGCATGATGCAAATTTTGAAGTTTACGTGCAACTGTGCACAGTGACTATGAGTCATTGTCAGCAGTACAAACCAAGCCAAAACTACTTTAAACTGATGCAAGCCATAAAACTGCTATGGTCATGCTAGGCCCTCTAACATCAGAATGTTCACCCCAGAGTTTAGGGCACAGAAAAATTTTGCATTATTACCAGCTGCTGTTAGGTATTAGGTTTCCTCTATTCCAGTAAAGGGTGATTCAGAGTAATTGTAACTGATTGAAGTGAGAAATTTCCTTGGTTGCCAAATAGTATTTGACAGCATGTAAGAGAATACGTCTTGTATTTTTGTATTCTTATTTTGTATAAAATCATAATAATACAGGTAAATAAGATGTGCTTCATTCACATCTGCTTTGAAAACTGTACATTCTAACCACTGCATATTGTGCAACACTGACATGTCAAGAAGAGGTCAAAACACAATATAAAGTAAACAATTCAGATTTGTTTAAGAACAACATCCTGTAAACAAGCAAATAGGAGTTATAGATGCTAAAAAGTTAGAAATAAAAAACTTATTTTGAAATTTATTTATTAAAGTTATTATTAAATCAAAAAATCCTGAAAATGTCTGTTTCCACATAAATATTAAACAGTTTTATTCAACCTAAAAATGAAAAAAAAAAAAAAAATTACTTGATATTGTTATATGATTTACTTTACACTGTGTTTTGACCTCCTCTTGGCAGATGTGAATGATTAAAATCTTACAGATAGTTTGAGCAATAAGAACTAAATATTTGTTTTGCTCGCCTATAAAAAAAAAACCCCGAGTAACAATTGAAGAAATGATTTTCATACAAATGCCTTTTTTCCCTATCCATCCTGCAACAAAATCCGTTTTCCTTTCGCAAATCAGTTTAAAATCGAATCACACATGAGCGGCTATAAAAGGTGATGAGAGAGAATGTGTATGACGTAATGGTTTTAGTGAGTATTTAGAACTAGTGATAGAACGTTACATTTATTTCCGCTAATCGGCTCTTTGCAAAGAACCGGTTGAAAAAACGATTCGGCAATTACGTCATAACGTAATACGTCATAGCGTGTTCCCTAACACACCGGCGTGGCATATTGCATGTTTCTAAAACATTCCCAAGACGCCATGCAGGCACGTAGCACTGCTTATTACAGTTTTATATTTATAAAGGCGATCACTGTAATATAAATATAACCCATTCATTCTGTTAGAGTCATGACTCAAGAACAAAGTCAGTTAGAACTTATAACGTATTGAACCATCTCAGAGCTGATGCGTTTTTATACAGTATTGCTTAATAAACAAACTCTGCTTCGTTAAAACTTACATACAGTCATAAATCACAAACGTTTTATTTATAACATTTCTGCTGTTTGGTTATTTAAACAACTCGTGTCGGACATAAAACAACCGGTTCGATTCATGCACGTTCAGACGGTTTTGTGAACCGGCTTAATCAGATCATTGAACATATATCTAACTCAAAAGAACCGTTCGTTCAAGATTCGCTTATTCATAAAATTAATAACAACGCGTGAGTTGCTCCCCACATGCTCACAGCCGCGACGCGACGCGACGCGACGAGAACGCGCAGCAGATTATCCATCTAGTATTCATTCAAAGCGTTAAATGCTGCCCTTGCAAAACTGACCAGCATGTAGCAGCTGGACAGTTAATCTCTCCCAATGCTGAAAAGTTAGTTTTTGCAGATTCTAAAGGCGAATTAACCAACCAACTGACCTCCCCCCCCCAATTATTCCCGAAAACGGTTTTCCCTGACAAATGCAAAAGTTCACAGTTATGATGATAACGATTCAGTACAGAACAACAAACGCAATCGTTCACCTAAAAGGTTTCAAATCGAAGCACAACGTCGCATAAACAAGCCACAAACACCAAACAACCAAAAGCCTTTTCATAATAATTCACTGTAATAATGCACTAACCTCAATGGCACCAAACAGCGCAGTCTCGATTGAGAAGCACGCAGAGCAAAGATAAGACACGAATGCAATCAAACAGAGGAAAAACTTTCAATGAACGCTGCGCACGTACCTTTGCCAAATTTCAACACACCCCCTTCCCACAAGGCTCGCTCTGACCGGCTGTAACTTGAAAATGTCCTTTTTCAGAGCCCAGAACGGCTTGTGTTCAAGTATTCAAAATCCCGGCCTGGATGTTCACGGTTACACGTAGCTGTGCATGTTTGATAAAGCACCGAGACCATAATAACACCACTATTAAAGCGGTCTGTTCTACTCTACAGTGTTCATTTTGCATGTAACGCATGCGGTTTAGTTTTAGTTTTAATCCGCATTGCGTCCGTTCTCACAGAGACGAGCCGTTCCAATGTAATCCGGTGCCGTGTTTTCCACGCAGCGCCTTCTAGCGGGCTTCTGCTCTTGTAGTAAACAACCTGACCATGTGGTAGAGATGTCGTCGCTCATTGGCTAAAAACTGCTTTCCAAGACACACGCCCTACAATTCCAACTTGTTTACGCAGAAGTTGAGGAAGGGTCAAGAAACACAATGGACACACATAGCGCGCTGTATTTCACGCACTCCCACAGCACTTTTATTTCATCTCTGCATTGCTCCTGTGAAATGCATTAAAACAGGAATGCGGGGAAACAACGTGCAAATGGCTGCACTGTTGCAAAATTACTCAAAGCATCAACTCCTGCATATTTGTTCTTCTCTGTTTTTTTTTATTTCACGAAGTGTGCGTTGAAACTGCAATCGCATATGTGTCTGCAAAGTGCAGGATTTGTTTCTGTGCATATGTGAACAACGTGTTCCTTGTAACTGGTGGCTGGTTGATGCTGCACTGTATGCATTTCCTTTATAGGATTAACCTTGGGGTCATGTTTGACTTGTTTTCAATAAAGAACATGCTGTTATAAAATATACAGCATGCAGTGCTTCAAATGCATAGATTTGGCCAGAGGTTTTAGGTTTTTAATAACTCATGGTGTTGCTGTCAAATGTTTCACAAAATTATACATTTTGTTTGTTCACAATGTGCTTTGGAACGAGATGGGGGTGTCTAATTACTAACGAGAGTCAATAAATTATAATGGTTTGCTAGGAGAGGGTTAATCTATGTTTAACAAAGAGCAGGTATGTTGTCTTTAAATGTACAATAGAAAGCAACCTTAAGTGCTTTCTTTCTTTCCTTTTTTTTCAGTAGCTGTGCTTTCTAAAGCGGGAGGGTATGAAAGGGTTACATAATACGAGCTGTCCCAGTCCGGTGGCATCGCCGACGCACGCCATTGGTCGATCGCTGTGACGTAGCTCCCCACGCGCTGTGCTCGTGCATCAGTTGAGGCCAATGAATGCGTACGTGCGCGAAAGCACATCCACGCGCTAGAACATACAGAACCCGCGTTCTGCACGTTTCCCAAAGACTACCAGAACAGCGTCACGTGAAGACGGGCTTTAAACCTGACTTTGTGTTTTATTGTTGTTTATTTACTCACCATCGAACGTGAGTATTAAGCGTTACAGAAAATAGATCATAGGGCATAGGTCAAAGACATAGGTTTAAAAATAGTTTAATATAACGTTATATATTTAATGGATGTTGTTTTGGCATTTATGTGTGACTTAATAAATATTCAAATGTGTCGATAAGTGTATGATAAATGCATGGTGCATTGATACTTTTTGTGCATTGTAACTGTTCTGTTGTCAGAGTGTATTAGTATTTGTGTGAAATTGTATAAGCAAAAGCAAAAGTTTGAATTAAAGACATTAAGAATTTATTAGATAAGGCATGCAAATAAAACTCTTGCAATATCGCTGAATACAAAACATGCAGGATTAAAGTATCAGGTTGATTCCTGAGAACCGGCTAAAGCAAAATGCCCACTTGAACACATATCCAAACACCCTCAGTATTTTTGGTTAGACAGAAACCTGATATAAAACAATAGATGTAACATTATCACAATGGTAAATGCCCCTGTGGTGGATGCATCCTTTTATATTACCTAATATTTTGTATACTGCATATTGTTTTGCATTAGATCTAGTAAAGAGTTTAAAGGGATGTCAGTTCTTAGAAGTGTATGTTGGTTTCATACATTTGTTTTAATGTCTACAAAATGTTTAATTTTTTTCCCAAATTTTTCAAGGTCACAAGGTTTCTTGTACGTTGTTCACGCTACTTAGAATTTGATTTAGCAGAGAAGTATCACAATAATACATAATACAATTGCTTCACTGCTTCTCACTTTTAAACAAAAAAGCACTTCTAATTCTAGAATAATCTAATTATTTCAAAGATAATGTAAGAATGTCAGCCTCTACCCTTTACAAAAGTTAAACAAGTATGAAAAATAAAATATATGGAGCAAATATTTCCATTAATAAAAGAATCTCACCAGAACAAAGGGTTAATTCTAAAGCATCTGTTATTTAATTACATCATTCATGCCCACTGGAGTTCATACATTTGTTTAATACCTAAAAATATTCACTAGTATACTGCTATTTAACACCATAAACTTATATATAACATATACAGACCAGTTGATTCAAGAAATAAAGTTTATATTGCACCCCTTCTCAGAATGTATATGAATACAGAATAATTTCACAATACTGGACTTCGTTAGAAAAAGATAAAAGTAAAATCTTTTATTTCTTTAGGTCATGATGCCGACACTTCCCCCTCCTCTTCAGATGGAGATAACGCCTGGTTTTTGTGTTGATGTTGCATTTAATCTTCAGCCATCTAAACAGAGATCCCTATTTGTCAATACAGGTGTGGCCAGAAGATCAGGCTCCCCCTCCCCTAAGGGACCGTTATTGTCTGAAACTGTCTAAAACAATGCAAAAGGGTTCAGCTTTGAATCAGTCCAAACAATGCTGAGTGACCAATCAGGGGCTCCTATAATTCCTAAAGTCTCGAAGTTTGATGGGTATTTATGGGAGTCAATGCCACAAAGCAGGATCTCGGCCTAGCTTCAGGAGGATACAAAAACCATTTATCGTCCAAATAGTGAAGGGGTTGTTTAGTTTGAGCATTTCAGGTTGCATAATAAAGATGGTGGAGCTCTCGGCAGGATTTTTTCCATCATCCTAAAGCAGTGACTCCACTTTTGTCATCTGAATTAAAAAATAATAAGAAAGGTATTTATATGTTCGTACTGTCATGTGCAATTTCACTCAAAAAGCACTTTGAAAGTAGAAGAGGGTCATCCGAAGTGCTTACCCTTTCTCAGATAGATTGAAGTGTCAGCGAACCCTCAGTCTTTGTCCCAACCCCGCCGTTTATCTGAGGCTGTGGGTTTGAACCTGCAGAAAGCACAGATATATAGTCATGCGTCAGACTACACTGTGTGGTGAAAAGTGAAGCAATTTCACTGGGATTAAATGACTCTTGTGGTTTGAATTGCTTACAATCATCTTTTTTTTGTTCAGGAGAGACATACCGTGAGTTAGAGTGTGACTTCTCCAGGGTCTGTACCCAAGACCACCCTCCACAGCCTCTATACCTTAAAAGACGAGATTAAAGTTCATCTGATGAGTGGGGTTGATAGCATTGCAAAGAGATAAATGTCTTTTCAGGTTCAAAAGAAGTTTACCGATTTCATCTTCTGTGATGTCATTAGCAGTTGGGTTTTGTCTGGCACCCCTTGAATCGTCCATTTTTGCCTGATTAGAATTAAACACAAGATTTTATATGATAGTTTATAGAAACACTAATATACTAAATACAAAACAGGAATATTGTACAATATAAAAACTAATTCTAATGTTGCGAAAATAAAAAACACTGTTCGTGGAACTATTTAATCAAAGAATTCAGAAAAAAAAAAACTGTCACAGTTTTCACAAAAATATTGGAACATTGACAATAATAAGAATCATTATTAATAACTGAGCACCAAATCTGCATATTAGAATGATTTCTGGAGGATCATGTGACATGTGTCATCACAGGAGTAAATTACATGTTACATGTCCATTTAGCAATAATATTTAACAATATTACAATTTATATTTTGATCAAATAAGCAGTCTTGGCGATCAGATAATTGTAAAATAATATAATAATTGCCAGTTTGTGTTTGTGGAAAATATATTTTTATATAAAATTGATAGTAAAGGCTTATATTTCTTGTTTGAATGAATGCTGTTCTAACTAACATTCTATTCATCAAAGAAGGCATGGTAAGGAGGGGATATGACATTTCCAAGTGCCCATAGAGGAAGGTCTGGGACACATTTTTACCCCACCCCCATGTTAAAATGATTTCTGAAGGATCATGTGACACTGAAGGTCTCACATGATTCTAAAAGATTGGAGAAATGGCTGATGATAATTCAGGGCTGTGTCGCAGAAATAAGTTGTAGTAAATTAAAATAGGACACCTATATTAAAAATTGCAATAATATAATCATGCTTATGCAATTTTGGTCAAACAAACAGCCTTGATGAGCGTAAGAGACTCAATAAAAAAAACAACAATAAAATCCTACTGATCCCAAACTATATTTGCATTTAGGTTTAGACACTCACCACGCTCACAAGTGTGGATGATTTCTGCTGCTCGGGTGGGCTGTGGTTTTCTAACTCAAATGAATGTCTGCAAAGTAATAAGTCAAGATGATTTGAAGGATTTTTTTTAAAACACGAGTAACAAACCTAATTTAAGTCACTATACAATTGTTACCAATGCAACAATGTTTAAAGCCTAAAGTTCATCCCCAGTGCACTAAAGATCTTGACTGGCCTCTACTGGCAGACAAACCGCAGCTGAGGGTAAATGGCCAAGTAAATGCAAATTCTCAAAATGAAAATTTAATCGTACAATTATATTGGATTAACGGTTAGGTTATTGGATAAACACACATTCTTCATTGGTTAACTCAAAAAAATGCCTCTTGGCTGGCCTCTAGTGGTTGAGATTAATACTGCAACTAAAAGTAACATTTCTAAATAACCCTGAATTCACCAGCAAATCTTTTCATTTTAGTACCAAAATTTGTATTTATTTATTTATTTTTTAGTTTTGGCCAATTACTCAACGTGAATCAGTGTGAAATGCTAACTTGTACTATTTGACCTACTGGCTTATATATCATCATTCTGCAGACAGTCTGCATAGACTTTATAAACTAGTCTCACAATATACTACTTGTTTCCTTGGTTTCATGTATTCAGATGTCAAGCGTGAGCTAATATGAGTAAGATGCTGCTCTCTGTGTTTTGTGACAGAGCCACATTCCTGCCTCATTCCTTACAAATTTACACAGTAGAAAAACTTGACCGTGATGTCTAGGTATGTAGCTTACAGCAACAGAGGGGGTGGACTTGCTGCTACAGTACATACCTATAGGACATGCATTGTTGCCTGTTTCGGGTGACTTCATCTTTTGAGGCATGTTTTTTTTTTTTTTTTTTTTTTTAACCAAAACCTCCTAAACCACTCACTTTCTACAGCTTGCACAGAGGACAAGGAGTGCGATGCTAACGATGAAGAGGACAGCTATGGAGAGAAAGGCAGCCTCTGGTTGCTCTGTGACCGCCCAGCCTACTAAATCTGTGCTGATTGGTGCCATGATTGTGAGACCTACATAAAAAAATACAGATGACATGCAGAATACATTATTTCACTCACATATACACAAAGAAAAAAAAGGTGCACAACAATTTTTACTCAGAGCATGACTATACATTTAATAAAGAATTGCAAAGCAGCAGGAAAGACTAAATTAAACATGTTGTCTTGTTTTATTTACAGTTTACAGTTATTTGGTTCCTCTTAATGTTATAGTGGCAATTACTTTAAGTCACGTGCATATAAAGTGTATAATTATACTACTTAACCATGATGTAGACATTTTAGAGAGTACAGTCATTGTGGACATCATACAGTTTTAGTTGCACCTGATTTCTAGCGCCTTACACTAACGAAGCCAGCTAGTTAAAAATACATGTGATACATGTGAGTCCTGTCACAAAAGTTAGTCACACACTTACCATGAAATCCAAAAGCAAAAATTGACTGTTCTGCCTAGTTAGCACAGAAAGATGATTTCATATAAAGTTTGCACTGGTATTACCAGAAGTTGGTTTTCACGTTGGCAAGTACTGCAATGAGGCAGATATAATGCAACTCGACACACCAATGCAGGAATCATTCAATAAATCCAAAGTCAGGTACTGAAGTTTTCAAGCTCACAGAAATATAAAAATTGATTTATAAAACGGATCCTTCTCAGGCCATAAGGAGGCTCTGTATGACACATAGACCAAGTAGCCAAGACTGGTTTGTGAATGATTCATTAATTTGAGTCAGACCTTCTGAATGAATTGGTTGGTCCAGGTCAGCAAAAACAGTCTGAAACTGGATCTGACCGAGCCGGTTCCTGAGTTGACTAAATGACCAGCTCGCAGCCGTTAACCGCTCACTAGGGAGGAATATTTTTATTGACAAACATGTACATTTCAGTCCGTTTCTCACGCAAACCTAATGGCTCCAGAAGACTTGGAATATAAACGCAAGCGTGGTATGGACTAATTTTATGATATGATTATGATTGTATTTGCTTTTTGAAGTTGAAGTTTCCGTACTCACTTGTAATTAGTGTGTTGCCTTGAAAAACCTGAACTAAAATGTTTTGTTGCACAGAAGAATAAAAACGTTACAGGTTTGGAACAACATGATGGTATTTATTAAAATAAATGTAATTTTTGTGCAACTATTACAATATTATCATGCACGTTCTATGGATTTAACGTTGCTCGTTTTATGATTTGTAGCTGGGAATGTTTGCGTCATTTTACCATGACAACAAATCAAACCAGAATAACTGCTTTTTAATGAAATGGTAACCAATCTTTCTTGGTTAGTTATTCTGTAGTGACATGTCTTTAATATATAAATATAATTTGAAAGGTACTACAGGTACAGTAGGTAAACCTCACCCCAAAACCAAAATGACACATGGAACAGGTTCCAGAACAAAACTTTGAGATCCACCTGCTCTTAGTCATTTGCGAAGAGTGAGAAACGCACCTCTCCCAGTTTCACTGTTCAATTATTATGCTCACTGAACAAGAAGAACAGAAGACAGAAGAACCTTTCTTAAAGAGGCAGAAATTAAATTATTAACTGTATAAATTATTTGTAAAAAATCGAAATGAAGTGTTAATAAACAAGTCAGGATTCATTTTCATACAAAATGGCAAGTTTAACACATGAGCGAGAATATAGTGGAAAAAGATAAAGTACCTGTACAAATAATAATTCAATGACCTCCTTCTGTCAGTGAACTCTTGTTTGAAGTATTCCGATGCAGTTCCTGGGAAGTCTCTCCTCTGCTGTTGTATCCTACATATCGGTGCAGACAACAGACATCTGTCAGCCAGCTTAACACTGACTCTACCTTTCTGACAGGAAGGGGAAAGAAACTTTGACAAGCCCCATTTCCTCATTCCTCCATTCGCCTTCACATCAGACAGACTGCCAATCACTCATTGACTATTCATGTGGATTCCTCCCTCTCACACCCATTTTTAGATGAACTGGCTGATATCCAGTTACAGAAGATAAAAAAATATATCATAGATGGTGTTAAATCATAAACATCCCAAAAATACTGTTTTTATTAATTACAAATATGATCTGAACAGAACATTACTGTAATCATCTGTAGGGACATTCCATTCCAGATCCTGAGAATCTGAGAAACCTGGAAGAGCCACCACCCTGCTCACATAACCTGCTCACAACCTGCTAACTAGTGTCTTTGTGGGGTGTTTTTGTGTAACTAACAGTAAATTTGCATGTAAACAAATTAAAGGCATGCACTTTGAACATTTTTTTTTTACTTTTGGCGCTTGTTTCCAGATAAATCCAGATAAAGTTTGCAAATATGATAAATGGTGTAATGTTACAGTATTGGTGAGACTGAGGCTAGTGGTCAAATTGGCTATATATTAGTAATTTTTAATAATAATAAATAATAATAATAAAGTTTTTAAACAGTAAAAATTTTAAATGTAATCATTACAGAAGTTGTTATTGCTAACAAACAATTAAACTAGTTTTTGGTAATTGATATAAAGTAAAAATAAAATAGAAATATTAGATGAAACCTACAAACTTGAAAATATTTAGATATTGCCTTGGCAACTTGCGGAAATAAATAGGTTTAAGTTCAAGTACTAAAAGTAGTAATATATATATATATTACTAATTTTA
>JAUMHP010000072.1:4926897-4937708 GCA_032361065.1 Enteromius trimaculatus | reverse complement strand
CTGATGACGGCTCACTCAGGGCGGGTCTGAGGTAAGACACCAGTTCAGTCTGTGTGACACGCTGCTGTCAATCAACTTTAGATGTTTCTGCACCTTCAGATTCTTAAATAGTTGATTAGTAGATTTTTTAATAGTTGTATCTCGGCCAAATATTGTCCTATCCTAACAAACCACAGATCAATGAAAAACATTTTTACTCAGCTTTCATCTATGATCTATAAATCTCAATTTCAAAAAAATGATTTTGTGGTCCAGAATCACATATATTGCTTTCTGATCCAAATCTCACCTACACAACGCTATACACAGTTGCTAAATTTTCCTCCCTATAACTCTGCAAGATTCTTTTGTTTTAGCATTTAAAAAACATCAAAGTATAATAACTTAAGCTGCATAATTTGAAGTATGATTCATAGATTTCCTTGGCAAGCATCACTAATAAAACACGGTTTGCCAGGCCACTGTCTCCACAACACAATCAATACGAAAGCCTAAACTGATGCTGCATAGCGGACTATATACTGTAACATCCCGTAAGCAAAGCATGATCAAAGCAATACTACAAATATCAATTTCCAGATTCGCCAGTAACTGGCGTGAAAACTATAGGGTTAACAAAGCTTACATAATTTCTCGGCTGCAGAGGTTTCTAGCACTCAGATGCATCCTCCTTACATGCAGCCTATGTCAGCCAGGAGATTCGCTCATGCGTGCTGGAGAAAGTGCCGGCTAAATATAGATAATGGTACACCTACAGTATGGCTCTCCTTCAGCGATAACACAGCTCTAGATGTCTAGTGCCAAACAGAATCCCTAAGATCTAAATCAGGAGGATTGTGGGAAATGGCGGTGATATTCAGAGGTTTCCAAGGACACTGTAATAAATCTTATCTGAGACTCTTCAAGTAATTCCAAGAAAATATTGAGCTATTTTTGAAGCAAAGCACTTTCAAGAAGTATATTACATTTTAGTGAATAGTGCATTGCATAGTATAGATGTCCATGCTGGGATTTGAGGATGAGTTTATAAAAAAATTAAAAGTCTGTCATCATTTACTCAAGTCATTTCGAAGCTTTATGACACAAACAGGAGATATTTGGACAACAAATGCTGAGTTAATAATGACTGAACTATCCCTTACAACGAAGATGAACTATTTAGATTGTATGCATAAACAGGGAACAGAAGGGAGGACTTTAAAGTGAGTTATCAGAATTGCTGCAGCTGCCTGAAGAAAATTGCAGATAAAAAAAAAAAACAGGAGAATAACGGAAAAGACAGGGAGATACTGTCCTGATTTCCAGACGTTTCATACCAGAGACTTCTACCCTACGGTCCGACTTCTAATGTAGAACAGCGCTTTCCAAAAAAAGAGTTCCTGCAAGTGTGCATGTGTAGCAAGGAGGAAGGGGGCACTTCAGCAATTTCTCATTCAACACTTCATATGAAAATCTGTCCTGCTTGACAACTCTAAAACAATTTCATCTAGAGAGAGCCCGGTATAGTCGCACCGATCTCTACTTTATTGCACTTTTTCTACCCTAGCGCACACTGGCTCTGGTTCAGCACTTCAGAACGCTTCAGCAGATGTGGGACTCTTATAGGTACTAAATACTGCCATCATCAGCGGCACTCTGCTTCGTGGCAAATGCTTTTGTTTTATCACCTTTTTAGAAGATTCACAGACCTTTTACTTTATGATAAAAAGCACTTACAGACCAAATACAAACACTGAATACAAACAGATGCTTTCGTAGAAGAGTACACTTTGGGTTTTTCGCTACACTAAATACAATGGTGGCGTAATAAAAAAGTTTCACTTAGAAATGGGTACTAAATTTCATACATGAAGTTCTTATGCATCATATTATAATACTTCATATTTCAGAAATAAGAGATAAAACATGCAAGAGTCTTGAATATTCAAGCATTATTTAGGACGAATAAGATTACATGCAATTTTTTGGCCACTAATGATAACCAGTTAATCAGTTTATTGCCAACATGATAATGAAAAAATGCACTTTTTATATTCTAAGATGGAGCAACTGCTATGATAACTGGTCTATTCACTAGAAATTTGTAAGCAATTTTTTAAATATCAAAAATGTTAAATTAAGGACATTATAATGCATATATGTTACTTAACCAACTCCCAAAACCAATTTTTGTTTTAATTACTGACACAATTTGCAAAATGTGATGACTATAATCATGATTGAAACCGTAAAAACCTAATATTTATGCGTCTGGTTTCGTTTTTTTTTTATTATTATTTTTAGTATTTTAAGCAATGATTGGCTGCACCTCTTCTTATCTGTATTATTAAAAATAATTTAATTTATCAGGTTACCACCAAATAATGTATTAGCCCCTGTTATTTTGTGCAAATTTCAGTTTGGAGAGGAGATCACATGAGGTAAGAACCATGTTTGAAAGTGTGTGCACACATGCACATTTAATACAGATATGGATTTTGTCTCCTTTTCAAAGCAAACCTGTGGCAGTCATGCACTGAGATAAGTCTGCATCCCAATTATCTGGAAAGCACTCAAAGGCCCGACTATGGGAACACTGCACTGAAATTCCAGTGGTCCAATGCAGAGGGCATTGCTCTTTCAATGAAGTCAAGATGTTATGTAATCTGCTTCCAGCATCTGTTTTCTGCAGCTTTATATTCTACAGTAATTTCTCTACCACTAAGCCCTATACAAGCCACATTACATTCTAAATCCTTATTGCAATGAACAGCACTAGGCCACAGGAGCAGAGGGCTTACATTCAATCTGAAAGTTCATCAGGGAGCTACTTTACAGGTCATAATGTTCATTTTCCTCTGGCATGACATATTTTTAGCCAAGTAACCTGCTATAGTAATAGAAAACATAAAACAGCCCTAAAATGCCACCAAGCAACACTGTGCAGCGATTAACGGCGCACATTAAAGTAATTGATGGCAAAGGCGAGAACATGCAAGATCATTGATGTGTAAAACTCCTGCTCATTAAATCAATTATTTCCAGGTTAATGATTTATTCTTGTTTATGCGTCAAACAACTGGGCTAGATGCTGCTTTTGCAGGTGAATGCATGACAGACTTTACTCAGATAACTGTTGCATCCCTTTTCCAGGAAGTTGTCTATTAAAAAAGGCTGATTCTTTCAGTGACTCATTAGTACTGAATCATTTTTTATGGTTGTTCGAACTCTTGAAATTATACAGTTATAACCATCAAAGTATACTTATGGCAAGGTGCTATAAAATGTATTCCTTAAAACAAACTGGCATGTTAGTTGTGCTTATTGTATAAACTTATATTAATAGTAGATTATCCAGTAGTCCCACATTAGTATCTAATGCTTGTGCCCAAGTACTACTAGCTGATGGGTTGCCTGAAAAGTTGACTAATATCTGTTAGAAATCAAATAGGTTTTCGGCATATTAAAATTTTAATATGCCATCTCAAAAATTTTAAACTCACAGTGAAATACTAAAAATATTAATTTATTTTATTTGTAATGGCCTCTGTTGTTAGTGTTACTAGAAATCACCAGCTGTCTGAAAATCACTGTGTATGTAAAAACACCTTATCCAAGAAAAAAAAACTAGTCCATCTAGTACTGTTTAACCATCAAAATAATCATCATCATATATAAATAGGCTGCTTAACAGTTAATACGACTGAAAAATATTACAGACACCATGGTCAAAGTAGCTTATTTAGGTATTAGTTACAGGGAAAAAAACTGATAGTACTTTTTAATGCATGTTAAATTGGCTTGCCATAATGTAACACTAAAGCGCAACACTGTTATATCTCGCAGGTACATTATTAAACGTAAGAGTACTGGGTTTTTTTAATATAGCGAAAGATGAATGGAGACATTGAATTGGCTCCAGTTACTTTCTATAGAAATGTTGGTGTTCATGAAATATTTATACTCTTTTACCCATCCCATGACTCCAGCACTCTTACCTTGCAGATTCTGCACTCGGATGTCGCTGATCTGCCCGATCAATTCCTCCCGTTCAAACCAATCATCCCATTCGTGTCCCGCCATCTGGATTAAACAGAGAGTCGCTCGTTTTATGAAGCTCCGGTCCCGTGATTTCGTTAGATCGCTGTCTTATAAAGTGCTCTATGTGGCGGGTGGCCAGGCGGTGGCCATGAGTGGAGTTTGTGGGGGTTTCAGGGGTCTGGATCCGAAGAGATGCTGGTGTTCGGCTCCCGCATTGTTCCACTAAAGTTACTTTGATTCCTCGTGACGCACAGGAAAGTCTCTCCAGTGCAGCTTGGAGGAGGAAAATGAGAGGGAAATGTGCGAGGAAAAACCACCTGGTTAATGTTTGCAAGATCCTCAGTGCACGCCCACACTACCTCTGATACTCTGAGGACGGGGCTGTCTCTCTTATGTTTCATTCGTGAACGAATCTTCGACTTTAACTGATTCTTTTTCGGTCGATTCGATAGGCAAAGCGAAAACTGAAACTGAGGTGGAGACTATGGAAGCCGGTTTAAGTCATTATATGATATTACATGACATATTAAGTCTTATTACGAGTTAATAGCTGATAAAAGAAAACGTTTTCATTATTTTAAGTAGGCTAGTCGGCTGTGTCATCATATAAAAGGTTTTTTTTAATTATAAGATATAAATCATTCTCATGATAATTACTTTTATATTTTATATGTAATTGTGTGAATAATAACCCTGGAACTATTAATAATGTTTGTAGTATGTCATCATATTTTAACTTACTAAAGTATTTCCAAATATTTATTTAACACTCTGTATGTATTTTCAACTTTTAGATATAGTTTTTATTTTGATTGCTTAATAAAATTTAAAGAAATTGAATCAAATTGATAAAAAACAAGATGACTTAATAGTGCAGTAGCCTATTAATAGGCTATATAAGGCCTTAGCCGTCATGAGGATCACTAAATCATAATTAACATTTAATATCTTATTATTGTGAATCATAGAATCAAATTCCACATAAAATCTCACGCGATATTTTAGAGAAGACTCAAAAGAACAGGTGAATCGGATTGAGATTCGGTTCATTTGAACGGCCCGTCATAATGAATCGGTTCATTAAAATGAATCAGACTTTCAAACGCTGGTGTTTCTCTCGCTCCTTAGCACTGACGAAAGATGTCTTGGACGAATTGTGTCTGTATGCGGTGTTGTGCGGCATATGGGTCGTGTAAATGTGAAGGACACCGCGGTCGTTCGTACGTGGCTTTGTTGCACAGTTTACACAATGACCGAGCTAAATCTGCTTCATGTGATGTGCAAATCACCTACCAACCCCCATCTCGCGAGCACATATCAGAATAATCGTTTAAAGTGAGCTGTAATGGACATACATCTATTATTGTGACCACTCCTGCAGAGCTTTTCTAATGAAACCAACAAATACTGCACAAGTCAATCTGATAAGAAACCAGAATAGTCGAGGTAAAGGTTATTGATTAAACCATTAAACTTCAACTACTGTACAGGTCTTATCTTGATCTGTCCGTTTTTGTTTGTGATGGAATTTAATCATTCAGAAACATCTAAACAACATCTAAATCAGCAAACATTTTCTTTTTAAAGTCTCACAAGCCTTCAAACCTTTATCAATAGCCTTTGACGCCTTTAATGGAGAACATAGGCCTACATTTGTTTTGCTTTTCACTGTGTAGTTTACAAAAATGTTGTTTGCAACAAGACTTCATATCTAAAATTATTATGATTATACATAAATATAATAACCTGGTAGTCCTACATCGCAATAAATGCTTTTTTAATCTAATAATAGGCAATTATTTTACAATTATTTTATTATTTAACAAAGCAAATGCCCAATAATGATTTTTGGTGTTTTTGTCTGTATAAGAAATCATTTGTAACCTCGTAGTGTTAACCTAAGAAAGCACTTGACAGCTTCCTTCTGAAAATGTATTGTAGTAATAAGGTATACAGTCAGTTGACTACAACATCCTGATGTTGGTCCCAAAGCAAGCCATTATAATATATTAACAGTGATTTTCTGGGGAGCAATGGTGCTGCTAACATGAGAGAGTGAGAGAGAGAGAGAGAGAACCAGAGGTGTAACAGTGCTGTTGTTTTTGCATTGCAGTGATTATGATGAGACATGTCTGTGAGGGTCAGTTATGCAGAATATTCACAAAGATCGATGGGCAGCAGCGTTCACCCACCCTCTATTCCAGGCAGAGGCGGCTGTTGTGTAACAGGGAAGAAGATGAGAAGTAAAAACCGCCCACAAACAGAAGCTGGAACAAAATATTTCATCCATAGATCTCTGTCCTTGTTTATTCTTATAATGCAATGCTCAATAATGGCCATTTATTAGACTGCAACGCTATCTGAGACTGTCCTGTTCTTTACTGATGTGTATTACTGATCTATTTGTCTACAATGCATGTCTGTAGTCGAATAGTAGCAGTTTTTGAAAGACATGCAATGCAGCATAGTCATTAAATGAGCAAATGGTATCGTTTGAATTCCTTAGGACCTTGTGATAATATCCCTTGTTTGTGTTTCAAAGACATTTCCTTATCTGCTAAAACTCATACCATGTAATAATCACACAAGAATGCTGTGCAATTCAACACAAGCCATGTTGAGACTCAGCTTCAGTTACAGCAGCCCGAGGGCTTCATGCTAGGTATGATGCTGTTGTGGCAGAGAGTCAATCTAACGGAAAACCATGAGATATTGAAATAGGGGCTATGAACTGAAGAGAATCATCAACTTTAATGCACCACTGGAACTTACTTATGATGCTTATCAGGTCATAAAACCAATAGCATTTGAGTTCATAAAACAATCCTTTGAATTACAATAACACTGTGGGTGGATTTTTTTAAATATTGGTTTGATTTCTCTTGTGTATTTATGTAAAGTATGTGACCGGAATAAACTATAAGCAAACCTGACTTGGAAGAGTGCAAATCATAACACAATGCAAGTATGCACTGTCGCGCATGCAGCGTTGCTGCAGGGGGCGCTCTAGCAGACATTTGTATATATATTTTAGTTGTTTTGTATTTTAGGTTAACTGGTGTCATGATAAAGCAACAATTTTTATAGACAATATTGAATGTAATACAATATCTTAACAACTAGCTTGGGTAAATAGCAAAAATGTAACTTGTGTAACTCTTTCGCACTATTTTTAACAATCAGAGCGACTTAAGAAAACATATGGAAGTCCTTTTCTGCCTGTGAATTTAAACTTTTTATCTTGCAATCCTGACTTTTTCAGTATAGTGATATAACACTTCATACATTTCACTTTTTTTTTTTCCAGAATTGTGTTATGTAAACTTGCAATTGTGAGAAAACCCCCAAAAACACTCAGAACTGCAAGATATAAACTCGCAATTCAAGTTCAGTTCAAAGTTCAACTCAATTCCATCAATGAGATAAGACCAGACCGATCTAACTGCAATTTGTTCATATTTCATGGCTAATTAATAAGTTCATACAACCTCACTTGTACAAATTCATATGATAGCAAAATCGTACATATTTTACGAGTTGCCAAATCGTATGAATGACTTACACCTAACTCCGCCCCTAGACCTACCCCTCACTGGGATTTAGACAAATCATATAAAATTGTAGGCTAAGAGAGAGACCATATGAATTTGTACAGACACATTGGTGTACTTCTAAAAAATGTGTCAACCAATCTTATTTCATGAGAAAAAGGAACTATTTTATAAGGTATTGATTATTGTATGAATTTATAAGATGTCATTTGTATGAAGATGATTTTTGTGAAAAGGTCCAAAGCATAAGGAAAGGTATATATAGTATGTGTTTGTGTCTATAAAGAAAAGTAACTATTTTATAAGGTGTTGATTTATTTGAAAAAGACTAAGCACGAAGGTCCTGGAGGTGGTTGTCTGTGTAGCATACGCAAAATTGCACGTAAACACACAAATAAAACAATGCGAATCAGTCACAGATTCACCAAAACACAAACTAGTTATGAGCTACCACGAGAGTGTCTTGTTTAAGCCTTTGCATTTCCACTGCAAGAATTTGCATTATTGATTATTGGAAACAATCATTTCAAAACCTCAAGGGAGTCAGTGAGCTTTGGATTTTGATTCATATTGACACCGTCAGAATCTAGGTTTAATTTGGGAAGAAATTCTGCCTGTAGACTTGACTCACCTGATTTTGATGTGGGCCACAGCTGTTTTGTGTATCTTGTGCACTGACCAGAGGCTCTGATGCGATGCCACTAGTTGCTGCAGTAGCACTGATTGGATTTATTTTTTTCTGCTTTACAGAACAAGTGCCCTGCTAATGCTGCCAACACACTGGTGCCGACCATCTGTCCTCTGAGAAACACAGAGGAGGAGGCTACAGTGATGTCACAGTTGAAGAGAGGCGGGCATATGAACACGAACGAAACGCAATACTTGATCCATTCATCATGACATTCTGATGGTAGTACATCATCTTAGTACAGATGATCCCTTGATATCTCATCACTCTCTTCTACGTTTGATCCTAAGCCTGAAGGTCAGTAAGAACATTTAACCAGGTTTTGTGGCTCACCATAAAAGGGCACGGCCTTCAACCTTACCTTAGTAGTCTTCAAATCGCTGACCACTACAAAGGGGTCACTAAGCTCTGGGTTTAGCAGGTATTTATTAAAAGGGTCATTCTGTATATCAGGTCAGCCAGCAAAGCTATTTGCATGCACCGCAGATAAACCAATCCTGTGCTGCAACAGAATACAGATTCTCATGACATAATTGCTGCCATATTCAACTACAGTAGCTGCAATAAACAGCTTATGATAGGATGTTATTGCATGCTCTTCCCTTGGTAAATAATATCTAAATAATGCATACTTGGGTGTTTCTAACTACTATAGTAAACATACTATTCAATTTTGCTACTGTTATAATAATATGCTAACTTTCAAGCACTGAAAAAAAATATTTAGTCTCTTTTTCTTACACTGGAACTGGAAGGTATTTTGGAGAGTTTTAAAACAGATCCATTAAGGTTATATTTTTATTACAGCTCTTAAGATCTTCAGCACAAAAATATATGTAGTAAATAATTTGTGTTTGTTTATGGCACCAGTTTATTGTTCTGGTTGGATGATCCTCTTGTATTATACTACAGGTGTAATTCTTTTGGGTGGTGGTTGCACTGTGCAAACAATACTTTAGATACTGTAGTTACAGTCTTTCTGAAATCCTCCTGCATATAATGCAAAGTTAACATGTTTATAGCTTTAAATGACCCACAGGTGCAGAAGCATTCAATATACATATATTTGTTAAGATTTCTTAAAAGGCTAATTTTATTTTAGCAAAAACGCAAGATTTCTATTACTTTTTACTTACCAAAGAATTCGGAAAATGTTTTATAAAAAATATTAACCTGTTTGTAACACCGATAATAATAAATGTTTCTTGAGCATACAATCAGCATATTAGAATGATTTCTAAAGGTTATGTGACATTAAAGACTGGAGTAATTGCTGCAAAGAAATTCAGCTTTGTATCACAGGAATTTTTTTTTTTTTTAAATATATTAACTAAAAAAAATTTTTTCAAATTGTGATAATACTGATCAAATAAATACAGCATTTCACAAACATTAAAAATGGTATGGAAACCAAACTAGATAGAGCTCTTCAAATTAAGCTTTTTTTTTTTTTTCTTTCTTTTTTTTAAAGCTGTCAATTTGCATTTACAAGACTTTCCCAGTGGAAAGCACCTCTGACATGGGAACCTTGGCTGCCATGGCAACATGCCACAAAATTAAATATTTACTGCAGTGCTCCTGGCCAGCTTGAGTAATAAAATGGATTTCTTCAGCCGCAGTTTGAACAGACCAGGTGCACAATGACATTAAGCTATTTGTTATGCTTGCTGATTAATTAACAATGACAGAGCTACAAAAAGCCATCCAGTTTGCTCGAGTGATGTAGCTTCTTGACTTTTATAGTTACAAACTTTCCTTAATATGACACACAAGGTTAAAAACTGTCCAAACTTCGGCACATTATTAAGCCAACAAGAAAACTGTAGTCTTTAGCAATGTGAGTCATGTCCGGTACATTAACAGCAGCAGTTTATCATGTGACCAGGAGCTCTTAGTGTGTTTTCCATATCCTACTTAAGCCAACAAATGTGTAACTTGTACACAAGTCAAAAGTTAAGTGGCTAAATGTGATTACGCCACATACTAGAGCACATCCGGCTAGTGTGACTACAGCTTCATCTCAGAAATGTCTTCTGCCAAGATAATGTTATTACAATAAAGTGTGGATCTCTGTTCATGTCACGCAAGGTTAATGCAGTTCATCTTTTTTATTTAATGAACACGGTCAATATGTGTGGGTCCAGAGTAAGAATTACTGATTAAAACAGGCTGAGCAAAGTTAAAACTTATTGGGTCTGTCTCATTTGTGTAAAGCAGTGTTATTTTTGTATTAGTTATATAATTATAATACTATTTACTAACATTTTGCGTATATTTTTCAGTTTTTTTTTTTATATATATTTATATATAGTTTTTATATAATTTTATTTTAGTTTAATTTAAACAAATTTAATGATAACAACCCAACTGCAGTTTAATTTATATTAAAAAATGTATCTGTTTGTGCAAACAATTTCTGACAAATTTATATCTTAACTATATAGACATTCAAATCCTTAAAAACCCTAAAACTGAAATGAAACAAAAATATATAAAAACTAATTAAAACTGTAGCATTTAAAAAAAAAAAAAAGTAATAGTGTGTATATATA
>JAUMHP010000072.1:4900076-4910214 GCA_032361065.1 Enteromius trimaculatus | reverse complement strand
TAGGGGTGGGCATAGATTAATTTTGAAATTAATCCAATTAAAATGGCTCATTTGAATTCTGCCAAATTAAAATTGTTTCACAGACGTATTGGTGATTATAATCCCATCTGAATCTGCCATGTCTGTGTTTTTCTAATTCTAGACTCTAGCACACGAATGTGTGCTGTCTATATTATTTTTCACAATGCGTTTCCTTGAATGTTTTAGCCAACGCAATATGCCGTAGATGCTCTTACCACACGCATGTTTAATATATTTTGATAGATAAAATAAATATATTCAAATAAAGAGCCAGATCACGTAAACTGTTAAGACTGGCTATTGTAATATCAGTATCAGGTAAGATTACTCCCGTTCATTTCTGCACTTGTTTACATATGTTTTAATTATCAACATTAAACATGTGTTTACTACAAATAAAAACCATAATAGTTGAACTAAAGTAACCACACATTAACATGGTTTTGCTGTACTAGCCATTCAGCTTGTGATTATACCAATTGTAATCAATCTGAATGACTATAGCAATGCACAAATTCAGAGCGCATGTGATCTCTGTGATCCCCAGATGTACAAAACAGACCCTCTCACCTCTGTAATAAACGCGGAGGTGTTAGTCCCGTCCGAAAAGGTACATAAAAATCACGGACGACTGGTGATAACAATCGAAGCGCACAGGTACAGTAGTTTAGAAAACTAGTCCCGTCCGAATATTCCTACAGAGCAATTCGGCTAGTTATACATCCGCGCTAAAATATCAAGGTGAAACTCATCATAGCTTGCGTAGTATAGACCCAGCTTCCAACACAACTTTGTGAATAGATTAACGGCGATATTCTTTTTATCGTGTCTTGCGTTAACGCAGCACATTAACGCCGATAACGACCCACCACTAATATATATATTTTACAGAGTTTGTTTCGTATCATGAATGCCTGGGCATGTAATAAGGCATGTTCAAATATTTGCAAGGGTGACACAGGAGCATGACACCCTTTTGTAAACTGATTGTCCCACAGAATAATTAATTTGCATGACAAAATCCACTTCCATTAAATGCTGCCCTTTTAAACATTGTATTATAGTAGCATATAAAGTATTAAAATGATTTCTGAAAGATCATGTGACACTGAAGACTGTTAGTTTTACCATCAGAGGAATACTCTGAATTAAAACTTAAATTAAATTTACAACCATAGATAGGAGATTTGAATTATCTTGAGCAGAGCGAATCTTACCCAAACTGCCTTATAAAGCAATTTCCAGTCTGCATACAGACGTTCAAACTTTGTCCTGTTTGCAGGGTTGGAAGACACCAGCGTCTCAAGAGCTATGATCTGGGCTTCACAATCTTCCAAGTCCTTCCTAATGACCTGCAGAGAGATGCACACTCATTTTATATTCAGTCTGCCACTAGCGAGGCTTCCCCCGCTCCCACCTGGACAAGCCACTCTGATCAATCAGCGCAAACACATTGAGCTCAGCGTGACATAACTCCTAGCTCCTTAAATTATTCACATGACTCTTTTAGTGTGCGCCTGAAAGACGATCTAATCAAAAGTCACCGTACGTCTACAGCATACCACATGCAGAGATTAAAACCAAAACAGCTGTTTAAAAAGAAACTCAAAAAGCTGCGTGAAAAGCAAAACTTTTTTGAAGTCGGAAACAGCAATACGTTTCTGTTTTCTCTGCTGCTCACTCGGAGTTGGTCGAACTGGGTCTTCTTGGCAAGAATGTCAGGTTGAAGTCCATCCGTTGTGATGAGCCGCTCCTTTATGGAGGTTATTTTTTTGTGTATGGAGTCATAGGCATCTGAAAAGTCCTTCGTCTTTGATATCAAACCCTGAGGACATTAACAGGATACAGTGCTTAAAGTTTAAGTCAGGGATATAAGCAATATAAGAACACAATAATAATGTGAGAATATATAAATTAAAAAAGGTATAAGAATAAAACATTATGATATAAGAATAACATGATAATCCGATAAAATAAAATAAAAAAATATTTAATTTAATATTAATATTAATTTAAGAATATATTTATATATATTTATATATATATATATATATATAAACATTTATATAAGAAATCTGAAAAAAAAGTTAATAAAAGAATACATTTATATCAAGAAAAATTTGATGACTAAATGATATAGAAACTACTGAATAATAGTTGAATGAAAAAAAGTTTTCTTAATTGAAAACAGCATAAAGCCCTATCAATAATTCACATTTAATAAAGAATAAAGTATTTTAATTTTGTTGGTAAGAACAAATGTATCATTTTATCTGACTGCATACACTTAGGGCCAGTTTTACCCACAGCCTTTGTGTTTTGGCACTAAAATAGTTATGTCATGTTTTACTTAAGACACAGTGGCGAATTAGCGCTGAAAAGGCATGGACACAGTTATTTTTGCACCTCACCTTATTGAATATGCATTTGTAGAAGTTTCCCTTTCAGATGCAAAAGCAATAGGAGGACAGCATTCAAATGAATCACGCAACGCAAGGTAGAAGGTTGAGCGTTTTTTCCACACATATTAATTTATTTGTAATGCCAGAAGAACACATTATCCGAAAATGTCATTTGCCAAGCCATGCCATTTTTAAATTGCTTCAAGAAATAAAAAATGACTTGGAACCCTCAAGTAAGAGTCACACATTACCAGCTATATCAAAACTTATATAGCAAATCTTCATATTTTGGCCTCCGGTTCTTTTCAGTGTACTGTGGCTTCTTTATTTCTTTATTCTTTATTTATGACTATGCTGATTTGCATTGGTATATTGTGTAGGCCGATATGTAAATGAGATGTTGCGTCTGTGTTGTTTTTGGAATTGTGTTCTCGTGCTAATTTGCTCTGTTTAGTAAAACTGTCCCTCAGACGAATGAACAGGGCTTTTCTTCTTTTCAGAAGGACATGATATGCAGTCATTTCGACCACATTTTCTGTTGTGCAAGACTATGCATGTTTCGGCTAATGGGGTCTAAAGAGCATTGATGTAGCTCAGGCATTTACAGTCTGTACGTACAGCAGTAAAATTTTGAGCTGGTGCTGGTGGGGTACCTGCAGGCGCTTCTTGCGCTGTAGGAGCTGGCTGTGGAGTAACTCTCTCTTCCTCACATCCCCGCTGAGCTCTTCCAACAGATTGGCAGCTTTCTCTTGGCCAAAAACTGAGCTGAGCAGATCACTCTTCACCTGGAGCGAACTCAAGCGCTCCTGGAGCTGCACGCTGTTTTTAAGTAACTTCTACAAAGAATAAAACAAAAGAAGAGAGAGCACACTCAATATCTTCAAAGAGAATAAAGCATTAACACTGAATTAAGGTGCCAAGATTAAGGCAAAAATCACTGTAAATGCTTAAATACAATATGATCATATCCACAACAGATCGTAGCAGGAACTCGATATATAACCCTTATTTTCTCAAAACAAAGCATAATTCAAGTGTCAAAAATACAGAACGGGAAAACATCACAACTTTTTTGAGTGAAATAAAAGCCTGACCTTCAATACAACTCAAATCTCTGCGTTCAGGGCTTAACAAAAACCCAAAATGAGAGCGATTGAAACCACAGTATCACACGGGAATGGTATTTAGCTGGCTAACATAAATGGTTTTGTCTGCATTGCAAGAACTACTTGACACCCACAAAGTACCATCTAGACTGGGCTAAAAATGAATTATAAACTGTTTTGCACTGTAAGCCATAATTTTTCATTAAGTGAGTTTATGAATTTATAGCTAGTTACATAACTATATAGTTTCCAGGTATTTCTGCAAATTAAAAACACAAAAAAATACATTATTTGTTAAATATTTATTTATTCATGTTTAAGTTATTATTTTACATTTTTGGAAAGGGCTAGACTAGCAAAAAGTTTTTTGTTTTTTTTTTTAAGTTTTGGGTCTTGAAATTACTTTTTAATGCCATGCTAGCATCAAGGCTATTTTCAAGGTAATCTCTGAATGAATTACACGAGGTATACAATTATATATACTTTTATGTTATAAAAGACATTCAGTACTTTAGACAAAAATTCTGGCAACACTTGTACACCTCCGATAAAACCGTTGTCTGAATTCTTAAAATTAATATTTACTCTGAATGATTTAATACTGATCACAAATGGGTTATTCCTCTACAATTCATAACTATCTTTTAAAAATAGCTGAAATGTACAAGCTTTTGCTTTTAAACTTTTGTTCTCTTATGCTCATCAAGGCAGCATTTATTTGATAAAAAAAACATAAAAACAGTAATATTGTAAAATATATTTACAATTTAAAATGAATGTTTTCCATCTAATTATCATTTTAAAATGTAATTTATCCTTTTGATGGCTCAGGTGAATTTTTAGCAACCATTACTCCAGTCTTCGGGTGTCACGTGACCCTTTAAGAAATCATTCTAAGCAGCTTTTTGTGCTGAAGAAAAATATCTTGTAATCAATTTAAAAACAGTTATTCTGCTCAATATTTTTGTGCCATTTCTCTGATGAACTAAAAAGGTTAGCATTTATTTGAACCATAAAACTGTAGAATAATTTACCTCTATATGCTGCACAAGCAGAGCGATTTGGGAGAAATCTGTCACCTCGTTGGAGGCCTCCAGGACCTGAGAAACCCCCTGACTCCATTGGCTGAAGCCGTACAGAGGATCCTGCAGTATCTGTCGGAGAGCCATCTCGCTTTCAGAGGACAACCTGAAAGATCTGCCTTTCACACTGCCACAGGAAACACAAAACATATCTCCTTGGTACTCACATACAGTGTGAGCTTATAGAGCTTTCAACAGATGGCTGCCACCAACAACTGAATAAATAAATGCAGTAAATCCTGTGAGTAATGCACTAATTGTTTGAAGTGCTTACACTAGCACTCTTTTAGGGCTGGATGCACATTGTTTACGGCTGACTAGACTTGTGTCACTGACATCACGTTGACAGTAACACAATGAGGACGGAAACCTACATGACGAGCCTCCCATTGTGTCTGCCTGACAGAATGTTTACCAACGACATTATCAATAGCTAATGATTAATAAAATATCCATCAAAGTATTTCTCCTCGGCTCATTCCTGCTTTGCCGGAGGCTCTTTGCGTGTGGTTGCTGCTCACCTCTGGTACTCTCTCCCCACTGCTAGCATCTCATCAGACAGGCTTTTGGAATCTTGTGGGAATCGGAATATCTCTTTCAACCGGGATTTCAGCTGTTCCACCCTGGGCTCTTCGGCAATGAGCTTGTTGCGTGCTCCCTGAAATGTGGTCGTAGAGAACTAATCAATGAAATGAGTACACACACACACACGGTGTGTTTGAAGACGGCTCATTCAAGCAGGGCATAAATGCAGAATTTCTCCACATGGGGTCCACAGCTTGATCTATTTTTTTTTTTTCATCCTTGTTGGTTTTCCCTCACTGCTTATAGCAAACTTTGTCTAATTTGTTACTTTGAAGGATTGAAATAAGGTGTATGTACACACACGCACAAGTGTGTATGTATATGTTCTTAAATAGCTTAAAAGTGTTTTATTTTTACTAAATGAAAACAAGAAAAAAAACAGCCATTTCACGATTGTCATGTAATAATAAAACATATATAAAATGCATAACGTACAATTTTTTTAAGAGTTATTTTTGGTGTTTTGCCTTTATTATGATATGACAGTTGAGAGCAGACAGGAAGTGACGTTGGAGAGGGGACAGGATCGGGAAAGGTCAAACTTGAGCTACCCGTGACACAATGGCATTATATAGGCACGGACTAAAGTAGTAATTTTAAACAGCAATATTATCAACAATGTATAAAATTTTTTATTTTTATTTTTTGTACCATATAGGCTCGTATTATGTCATAATATAGGATTAAATGGACATTATTATTGAATGATAATAATGTTTAAATCACAGACACAACTAAAGCATCACAACTTCTAATAAGTCGAATTTAGATAAACAAAAGTGCATAGCGTATTATGAATCCCTATACCAATATCTACTGCAGTTATTGAATAAGAATAAGTCGCTTTGGATAAAGGCTTCTGCTAAATGAATGTTAAATGTAAATTTGCACTGAAATACAGCTTACAAAGTGTCAAAACTATATAATGAATTTTATGCCACACAACTTCTCTTTCAAAAACAACTTGAAGAATTAGTTTTACTATGGCTCAAATTACTGTCTCACCCCACACAGGAATTTACCTAAGGCATTCCCTAAATCACTGTAGGTATGAGGTGCTGTCACAAAAACATGCTGAGTCTCCATCTGTATCCTACATGAAGACACGAGAAGACTAATTGGGAGTGGTGAGAGAGAAAGTGCTAACCGTGTGAGTCTTCCATTGAGCTACCATGTTTTCCTCGGTCCTCTCTCCATCCCTGCTTTCCAGATCACTGCTGAGGTTCTGAACCAAGGTTCGAAGCTGCTCCAGGTCTGCCCACAGCTCCTTACAACGGTTTGAATACTCGCTCTCAGAGTCCAGTGAGCTTTGGAGCTCTTCTTGATTCTCCAGCAGTACCTGGCGTAACCTCTGCCAGGCCTGCCTCAACTCCTCTATCTCTTTTGTGATCTTCTCTGCACCGGCTGGAGACGTGTTGGCCTTCACAGCTTCAGACAGGTTTTCAATGTGCTGGAGAGTGGGCTCTTCTTTGACTATACTAGCGTTCATTTCCTGACAGAAGTTGGATGGGTAGAAAATAATGAATTATTTATAATTTCACAATTATTTATTCATTTCACAAATTCTTTTTAATATATTCGCAACAAGGGCTTCTAAAATGTTGAGAGGTAACATTTAATAACCATTAATTTACCATAACCATTAATTAATAATTATCACAAACAGAATACAAAATGATTACTAAATCTTAATATACAAACAGTGTTATATTTGTTAACTAAAGCTAAAACTATATCTGTTAAAATTGTAATTGAAATACAATAAAAAATTAACAAATTAATTCTTAATTACATATGCACACACACTTATACATAAATATATATTTAATTATTTATACAGACACACACACACACACACACACACACACACACACACACATACATATATATATATATATATATATATATATATATAACAGATTACACATAACATTATCTAAAAATTACAAATGAAATAATAAAAATAAAAACCAACTCAAAAACATTAGTAAATATTATAATGGTAAATAAATAATAATAAAATATTATGCTAATAATTAATATTTGTAAGTATGTACAAATCATTGTTATTTATTATTATAAATAATTCATAACTATAATAATACATTTAATTATATAACTTGTCATTAGGGACGCCACTGTTCACTTGTTTGTCAAACTCTGACCATTTTCATAAAAACATATGCAACAAGGCCGCAGCATCAAGAGTGAAAGTCAGGTCAAGTTTATTATTATAGCAATTTTCAAAATACATATTGTTTTAAAGCAGCTTTACAGAAAACGATTCCCTAATCCCCAGCGAGCAAGTTAAACTCGACTGTGGCAAAGAAAGAAATCGCATAGGACAGAGGCTGTGAGGGAGGACAGCTTGACAAATTTGATGTTTTTCTTTTTTTAATATGGAACGCTAGATGAATTAATTAATGTGGAATAAGTACCATTAGCGTGTAAATGTAACTATGGAGACAAAGAATGAGCCCAAGGATGTGAACAGCTCACAGTTCTTTTAAATCTGATGAGACCATTAAACACAAACTGGAGTTTATTATAGTGAAATATTAATAGCATTATATTACTATATTAGTAATAATATAAAGTATTAATTTTACTCCTCACAACTGGCCAGGTTCTTAACATTTAATTGGTGTTTATTTATTATTAACATGTATTTAACATGATTTGTAAATAAATTAAACTAAAACTGAGCTTCGACAAGTCACATCATGTACAAGCTACATCAAGTCATAGTAATCAGATTTTTCATGACCTTTTAATACAGTAGCCTGAAGTGAAAACGAGGACACAAATTAGCAAGTATTCAGCTAAACTGGAATGACTTCTCCACAGTTTCACTTCCAAAACAGAAATAATATTCCCACTTGACCATTCTGACCTCCCTTCCCCCAAATAAGTAGGTCATTGTACCTGCAGGGCTTTCAGCCTATTTTGTGTCGTATCCTTCATGTCGCTGAAACGACTGACTTCTTCTGTTTTAGACATCAGCCAGGTTTGAAATTTACCAACGCAACTTTGGTACTGCTGGTGCTCCTCTGCTATTTTCTGCGCCAATGTTAATCTTTCCTGAATGCATTTATAAAAAAAAGAAAAAAAATAATAAATAGTTTCTTCAATCTTCAATTTGATGATCCTGGTTAATTCTGGAGGTAATAGCACTAAATGAATGATGTATGAAGAATTATAATATAGGTTAAACAATAAATGATACACTACTATGGCACAAAGGAACAAAGGCATTACCTTCAAAACTCGAAAACATTCTGAAATGAATCATCACACGTGTTCATTAAGGCTCTTTGGTTGTCAGTGATAACAAAAGGAAACTCATGGTTTACCTGGGCCCTGTCTCGAATGTGGTCGTACGCATCTTGAAGACCCTGCTGAGCCTTCTCATCTACACTAGTGTCTTCAGTGCGGTTGAACAGGGCTGCAGCCTCATCCAGAAGCCTCTCCAAAAAATCAGCCTGGGCTTGAATGTCACTGCGAAGGACCCGCAGATGATCCACCTGCCACAGCTTCTCTTGGAGACCCAGCTGCATCTCAAGCAGAGGCTCCAGAGACCTGTGCATCTTCTCCAGCCACACCCCAAACTCCTCATGCGCCTTCAGGTATTCACTCCAGTGCAGCCACACCCACTCAATACGACTGTCAGCAGAGCACGAAAAATATTAAAATAACAAATACATTTTTAAATGTAAGGTTATACAGTATTTCCCATTGTTCTCTATATAGTTATACAGTGACCTCCAATAATATTGGCACCCTTGGTAAATCTGAGCAAACGTGGCTGTGAAAATAAACCTGCATTGTTTATCCTTTTGATCTTTCATTCAAAAAATTCACAATTCTAACCAATCATTGAAGTAAAACAACTGAAAATAGGGAAATAAATGTTTTTCTCCAATACTTGTTGACCACAATTATTGGCACCCCTAGAATTTTTTAATGAGTAAAATATCTCTGAAACATATTCCCATTCATATTTACAATTTTGAGCACTCCAAGGTGATTATGAACATGAACATATCCAGCCATTTATATCTTGTTTCAAAGAAATATATATAGGAGGGAAAACAAAGCCTAAATTCCCTTAATCATCATCAACACAATGAGAAAACACAAATAATATATTTATGATATGCGGCTTTAAGAAAAAGAGAGCAGTGAGCAGCTAAAGCAGTGAAAATAACAATTTCCACCATTGGGGAAATTATTAAGAATTTCCAATCAATCTATCATCCTAATACACGGAGAGGAGTAGAGTTTGAGTGGCTAAAGACTTCAAAGATCACAGCTGGAGAATTGCAGAAAACAGTTGAGTCTCAGGGTCAGAAAACTTTTTCAAAAACTGTCAAAAAGCCCCTACATAAGCACATGTTGTTCAGGAGGGTTTAAGAAAGATTCTCCTTGCTCATCCAACAACAATCTCCAGCATGTTCAGTTGTCAGACAGGACTGGAACTACAAAAAGGACTGGCTTCTATGACCAGATGAAACCAAAACACTCAAGATAGGTTTGGTGAACACAGGGATAAAAAGTGCTCCATGTGTACAATGAAGTATACTGCTGTGTTTTTTGATGTTGTGGGCCTATATTTCTGCTGAAGGTCGTGGACATCTTGTTTAGACACATGGCATCATGGATTCTATCAAATACCAACAGATAACAAATCAATAATTCACAGACTCTGTTAGAAATCTTATAGTGGGCCATGGTTGGGTCTTCCATTGGGAACATAACCTAAAACAAACATTAAAATAAACACAAGAACTAGTCACTGAGCACAAAATAAAGCTTTTTCTTCCCAGCCCTCTGACCTGAACCCTGCAGAAAATGAGAGAGGTGAACTAAAGAGGAGAAGCACCATCATGGAGCTGGTATTCTGAAGGATCTGGAGAGATTCTGCATGAAGCAGTGGTCTCTT
>JAUMHP010000072.1:4881303-4892563 GCA_032361065.1 Enteromius trimaculatus | reverse complement strand
TCAGCTTTGAAAAATTTCGATACAATTTGTGATCCAAGTCACAAATTTACTGTGTCATTAATTAGTGAAATAGTTTTTAGAATCATAAAACTTAACACTTTAAATATTTTATTTCAGACGTTTTCATATTTGATGAATTAAAAACTATGTAAAATAGATGGTTGGGAAATATGCTACACAGGCTTTAACTTTATGGCTTAGTATAAAATAAAAATGCGTTAAATGAACCTGCCTATTAAACTCCTTTTCTCAAAACCATATAAACTGGAGTAAAACGGAAATCCCAGTCTTAATTACAGGCCACAGCAGTGCTTAATAGTGACGCTGTTTACCCCTCTAGAGGGAGCCAATGTAGATTTAATGCCTGCTGGTCAAATAACTGACCTGAATGTTATCACACTGTGCATACTAAATATGTGCAATCTGTACATGAGATCAAAACAACGCAACTAAAAAACAAAACTGAGGCTTTTAGGTAACTAGTGGAGTGAAGGTATCATAATAGCACTTTATAAGCTTTTTCAACAGGTCTTTTTTTAGACTCCTGCTGTTTTTTGACTAATCTTCAGAGGACGTCATGTTTAATGTCATGTTGCCATTAAACCTTTAACATCACACATGCTATACATTATGTCTTTGAAGACTTAAAAAAAAAAAAAAAAGGCTCCCAAGTTAGACTGTGTCTCATAAATTAAGATACATTTGCAACACAGACGTATGATGAACCAACCTCCAAAAGCGGGCCTCATGGTGAAATCATGGTCGTCCACTTTCAACAACTGCTCTGTTTTCAGTCGCCGTGATTTTGTCACATCCGGTGGCTTCTTTGCCAGGGAGCTGCGGGTTTCAAAGTCACAAAAAACTCACATCAGCCTCTTATATCACAATTTTAGACAATGCGCACTATTGTTATGTCGAATCTGCTGGAGGTTACATGAAAAATTCAGCCTGAAGCCTCAAAGTCAATGGCTTTTACATAATTTCTGCGAAAATGCAGCCACAAAAGTGTAATGACGGATTAAGATCATGCACAAATTGTATCAACAAATTGTTAAGGCAGTGGTGAACTAGCTGCAGCAGCCGGATCTGTTTGAAATTACAGGAGATCTTATCGACAGACGCTCAGATGAGTCCAGAACCCTGGATTCATGAACTGTGGTTCTTCAAGTCAAACAATGCACATAATTAACTTTTTATGTGACAACATACTGTAATATCTGACAAGTATCCAGTGAAAAAAAAAATCGACTGCCTCGTTCCTCTCAGCTGCTTGCCATTTGTAATTTATTTCCTGTTGCGAATATGAGACAGAAGGCAGCTTGCCATGACTGACACCCTGTCTGCAGCGATACTGCTGGATTTTTTTTTCATGCAAATTTGCACTCTAATATCACGTTAATTCAGATTTTTGTTTGTTTTGATTTTATAGACCCATGGAGCTTTACCCTCATCAGCTGTTTGTCAAGACAGATTTGTGCCAGCGTACTGTCCTTGGCAGATGGGCGAAACGTGCCTGTGACACGTGGCTGTTTGTCTGAGTAAGAAGCACCAGTTCGAGCACGCCAGTGGTACGCGTTCAGTTCAGTGGCGATATCATCTGTCTGGGTCATGTTAATTGCGCCCCGGCCCCTGGCCTCATTTATGGCACTCTGCTGTCATATAGAAATCAGGCTAATAAAGGTGGTCGAAAAATGAGTCTGTGAAAATATCAATGAATGAGTTCACACCATTACCTCAGCTCTTATGTGCACTGTCATCTCTGAACACATATATCAGATGCATTCTCATCAAATGATTGTAATAAGTAACAGACCGATATAGAACCGATACACTGAAACTTTAATTTGAAGCAATTTTCATTTCAGTAAATGTCACAAATAATTACTGTGCAATTAAATTAAACATGGAATTCTGAAGTAAAAAGAATAAAATAGTATTGCACTCCAATAATCCTTGTTTTACTTACTAATTTTTATGGTGCAAATGATATTCGATCATATGGAGAATTGGCTGATAACTGGTCACTTGATCGATTAACAGAAGTGTCATACATTTTCAATTAATGTGATGCTTTTTAATTTGCAATTTTTGTTCAACCATACAATGCAAAGCTACTTTTCCCTTATAAACTGCATATAATGCATGTGCTAAAAATGCACAGAATTAGGTGGATAAATTATATAACACTACTAGTTTTATTAATTTTAATTAAAACTTTATTGAGGCATTCCTTAATTTTCAGATGAAAAGGCCACAACTGAAGCAAAAACACATGCATTTTAGGGTTAATTTCTACAATTTTGCATAATATTTGCTCTGTAAATATCGGTACTGGTAAACCCACTAAACCTTAAGTTGAATTGCTGCCTTAGGTCCTGACATGTAGTAATAAATTCATTTGAAATCACAGTAACTGTTAATTAGATGGAAACAAGGCTGTGTGCAGCCTACTTGTTGACAGACATCTTAAGTCATCTTCACCTATAACTGCTATTCATCATCACCACAAGTCAATAACATCAGCATATTTTTCATAATGCCTTTGTGAATGCACATTATCAGCAGCATGGCATGTCAATCCAAGTTCAGCTGTCAAAGACTGAAATGCCACTTACGTCCCATGCTTCTGAGTTTCCACAGCTCCTGTCCACCTTCTCTCTCTTGTGCTGTGTTTACTCCGACATTCCCCAAACGAGCCCAGAAAGAGCACTAAAATCAGGAACTGTCTCAGATAAGGCATTATGCAGAGCAGGTGAAAAATCTACAGGTGTGTCCTGAAATCCAGCTTAATCCATGAACGCGGCGGCTCGGGAAAGGCAACATCCTTCCGTTCTCAGCGCAGGAATCGCTGCAGCTCGCATCTCTGGCATGCGCGATGTGTGGATGGTTTAAATATCAGCGCGGCGCGACGCGACGCATGCTGCAGCCTCGCGCGGCGTCTTCTTCCTGTCATTGGTTATCAGCTGCACAGCTGCTTTGACCACATGGCATCAGCGGTGGGCATACGCGCGCTTCCCACAGCTGTCTGTACGGTTGGAGAAGGAAAAGACGGATTAGAAAGACACATATGACCTGAAAAAGCTCTGCATCCGAAACTATGCATGCTTTTAAATCTAATGCACGAGTGAAATGTATCCGCTAAATGCCAAAACATCCTCGACGCAAATTCCACGTAATTCTCGAGGGATCAATACACTACAGTTTGATTCACCTACGAATTTACGGTTAATAGTTTTGTTTACAGTAGATACTATGTATTACATAATCGTGGCATTTACTAGCCTATATTTACTGCACTGTACAACAATAAACCGAACTGAATCCAATAAGTTATTTAAGTTGCAATCTGCGCGATACAGTAACGCAACTTTATGAAAAAAACTGACGCAGACAAAGTCATAACGTGATTTAGACCATAGCGGGTAAAGTTCGTGGTTACACACAAATTACACGGAGTTTACCTCGATTGCATTTATTTAACTTTATTTTTTTAATTAAAATATTAAGACTTACGGTGGGCGTGGCCATTATCCACCTTTTTCTTGACGCAAAAGTGGGCGTGGTCATTTGTAAATTCTATGGGTCTAGCTCCCGGTCTCGTCCGCTTCTAGCTATTTTTTTGCTGTATAAAACAATTTGTTTTGCTGCTTGATAATTAAGTGTGTCTTATTGTATGTCTTCATTATGAACACACTGGCTTGTAGTGCTAAAAGTTTTACTTTGTACTGCACGTTGTTATTCTCCTGGTTATTTATTATCCACCTTTTACTTAAACGCGGAAGTAAGCCTATGATGATTGGTTTCCGGTTCATTACACGCTACAGAAAAGGAAACGAGGAGCCACTTTAAGCGGCACAAAACAGCTCTTTGTGTTGCTTAAAATTGCATGATGACATTTCTTATTATATTAGACTATTTAAATGTATAATTTCTAAGCACAAGGTCTGTAGCACAAATAGTGTTTACGATTGCTGCACTCTTCTAGTTATGTAGGCCTACTTGTAACAAATAAAGTGGATAAGGATTTATAATTCCCTTTGGTAACGTTAGTCCTTATTCAACAGCTTGTAAGCAACTTACATGAAACAGTTTAGGTATGTAATGTTAACCACAGACCTTTTTTTACTCACAAATCCGAATCCACCATTCTAAAAATACTTAAAACAAGGAACCCATGGCTTGAAAAAGCTTAGTCTGTTCCGGATTTTAGAACTACAGCATAACAGCTCTGATAGAAATTATTGTGCCAAGTCAAATGCAACAAAGTGATGAATAGAGTTTTATGGTGTACTGAATGACTTCACAACTTCTAAAAATCTACTATGAATTGTTCTTCTTCCAGTCTTGCAAGCATCGTAATGAGCTATTTATTTAATGATATAATAAGCTCTGACAGGAACAACCCAGAGAATGAAAAAAAAATCAAACAATGGTAGTCAGTGTCTTTTCCCACTGTTTCTTTCCATTTGTAATTTATTTCCTGTTGAGAGAACATCAGACAGAAGGCAGTTTGCCATGACTGGCACCCTACAGTAATACTGTTGGATTTTTTCTTTTGTTAATTTGCATGCTTGTTGCATCCGCTACAAGACAAACCGCATCCTCTGAGTAACAGCCGTGTTTCTCTTTGAATGGTAATGATGCTGTTTAGGAGTGACAAATTTGGTATAACGACATGTAAATAATGTTGGGAAACATGCATAATGTCAATACACCAGTATTTGGTACAATTACAGATATCCACTTTAATAAAGTCTTATTACTTAATGTTATTTATTAATGCGTCGTGCACTGATGAGTACATTTGCTATCTACCTTAATCTTCACCTAAAAATGGGCATGGCCATTTATAAATGTTATGGGTCTTGTTTCCCACTCTTTTTGCTTTCAGCTATTTTAGCGTATCTTTTTGCAGTGGCTAATAAACCGGAGGTCTTTTTTATAGTTTTCACCTCAGGAAGACACAATTGCTGGATTATTTGTTCATTTATTGTTTTTATCAGCTGTTTTGACTCGACCCAATGAGTGCTGTAATGCTAAACTGCTCATCTACTGTACATCTCGAGCGACCTGAGGGTGATTACATTTATTATAAAATTTTCATTTTTGAGGTGAGCCGTTCTTTTAATCTATGCTTTAGAAGTATTTTCCCTTATTAGTTCATGTTAACTAAGGTAGCTTACTATTAACAACTGGAATCTCATGGTAAAGCGTTATCTGCATATCAGAATAAATTGCACTGATACTGTAGCACATTTCACAAAATCCTTGTGATGGAAACTGACGTCATTTACGTTTCCTAAAAATGACACCACTTGCTCAACAGTCCATGGAAAGACGGCGCGTAAAATTGAAGTTACTTCTGAGAAAAAGTCTATTTTGTTATCTAATGGAACTGAAATCTTTTCAATCTCATGAAGATTTCACAAACCCCTGTTTTTGTTTTTTTTTCCGAGGGGGGTGGTGATCTCCATCCAGGGGCTTGCCTGAAGGTCTGCCTTCATGCCACTATGGCAGCAGCAGATGGTAAGGTTCTTTTTTCATGCATTTGTCCTCCCACTCACTCAGCTCCGGCTCTACTGCCACTGAAACTCAGCTTATCTAGGATTTCACAGCAATTCTGTGCTGCCACGCCCCAGCTCCGTATCCACTTGATGCCTGCCGCTGAGCTGGAGCATCGCCAGTGTGTCACTAAAGGATCCGTTACGTAAAAGTTTGTCAGGCCTCTCATATTAAAGGGATAAATCTGTCCCCTGCGCAGCCAGGGCTTTTGTGTTGCAGCGTTTGCAAATCAAAATGGAGAAATTCAATTGGAAATATAAACAAAGCTATCCTTGGACCTTTTTGTAAAGATGTGACTGATGGCATGGAGGAGGCTTTCCAAATGTGCCGTGTCAACCTTATGATATCCAGCCCTAACTGTGTCCAAATGAGCGCTGCCACATCGGTTCTGCATTAACAGCCAAGTGACAAAGATTGGCAATCTGAGTGACTCTGATTTGAGGTTAGCGCTCATGCAGACAGGCGAGATCTTTTGAAGTGCGGAGCAAAGCACTGTAGGGCTCTTTTGCGTTAAATTTGCTCATCTCCTCCCTAGATGATGGGTGCTGGAATCATTCTCGCCATTCAAACTGCTGGAAACCTCAAATTGTGGACTAATGTTGCATGCATGGCTCTTACAGATTTAGATAATAAAAGAAGAGTGAGAGGCGTGTCGTGTCTTTTTCATCGTATTTTGTTCAGCACTGATCAACTGCTACGGCAAGACTCGTTGTAAACAATGCCATACGAGATATACGTTTTAGTGGCGATGTGATTAAAGAAAAAACATGTGCCGTAATGAAAGTACAAGTGTTAATCTATAAATCAATGTACTGCCTGGCGTTATGCTATTTATTAAATGGCTACTTAGCATATAAATTAAAAACGGAACATGATATACTGATTTAAAAATGATTTCCAGTTTAAATTATTTTATTTACACATATGGCCATATGGTGATGAAAGAGCTATGTAGAAAATCAGTTGGCTGGGAAAACAGTCAGTTATGCAAAAATATCCCAATGTCATTATTTTTCCAGAACAGATTTATGTACACTGACCTCCACTTATATTGCCACTTTACTGTGGAAAAAAAATAATCTGCATTGTTTTTCCTTATAAAAATATTTTTTTATTCACATAATTTGAGTAATTAAAGTACATTGAAAGTGGAGTGGGGGAAAATGTGAAATAAATGCTTTCTCTAGCTCCTGATTCTCTAGCTCAATTATTCCAGCTCTGACTTTTCTTCTGCCTAAATAGTTTGGTCAAGAGAACAGAGATCATTTCTTCATACAGAATTTGTCCCGATCGTTCAGATTCACAGCTTCATGTTGCTGCTGCTTCACCTCACTCATTTTCTACATGGTTCAGGTCAGAGGACTGGGACGACCATGCTTGCTTTGGATTATTGTCCTGATGGAGGATCCAACCACAGCCTATTAAAAAAAGGATCAGAGGCAGTCAGGTTTATTTATTTTTTTTATCAGTTGATGGATCAATGATGCCATGCTTCTGCACAAGATGTCCAAGACCTCCGGCAGAAAAACAGGCCAACAACAGATCCAGCAGTGTACAGTATTTAACCTGGGCATGGGGTACATTTTATCCATCTGTACTAAACCTATTTGGTGGGTTTGCTGGGAAAAAGCTCCTTTTTTAGCTTCATCTGACCATATAAGCCAGTTCCATTTGAAGTTCCAGTCATTTCTGACTGCTGGAGTTTGTTTTCAGATGAGCGAGATGACTTTTTCTCTGAACATGTTGTAATGTTGGAACTGTGTGTTATTTTATTTTAGGCTTTCTGACCCCAAGACTCAACTAATCTCTGCAGATCTCCTGCTGTGAGCGTTTGACCACTCAAACTCTCCTCCTTACGGTGATATTAGGACGACGTAGACACATGTCCTCTTCCAGGCAGATTTGCAACATCTTGAGTTGATTGCAACCTCTTAAAGGAGTCATACAAAGCCAATTTTTCACAAACTAATATGATTCTTTAGGGTCTAAATGGAAAGTTTATAATATAGTTCATTTTAAAATTTCTCAAAGATAGTTTAAAAAATGCTAATTTTACCCTGATAAACAGCTCTTTAGAAATCACTCTGTTCTGTGTACTTCCCCTTTAAATCTTCACGAGCTCCGCTGACCCCGCCCCTCTTTTCTGAGGCGCTTTCTCTGAGGATCTTTTTTTAGCCATACTGTATTCATAGTGAAACTTGCTAATTAGCACATTATTAGGAAAGGCAATTTACAAAGACATTATACTCACTGCTTCTGTAGGTGAGGCTGGATCATGAATGATTCGCAGGAACATAAATTCATTTCGGTTGATCAAGGGGGCGTTTCCCTTCAGAACCAAACATAATGTTAATCCTCTGCGTCTTCAGTCACTCAGATGTCTGGAGTAAACGCAAGGTCACGTGTGCAAGTTCTCACGTGAGACTGGGATTAATAGGTGCATTCTATGGAATTATTTTTGTGTCTTTATTATTCAAACAAATATACTGTGTTTGAGAGTAAAATTAATTATTTTGTAATTAAAAAATAAAAGTTTGCAAAAAAAGTCTTCTTAAATCTCAAAAAGAAAGAAATTGATAACAAAAGTATTTGCAGGGCATGTACTTTTCTTTACAATCTTTATTTTTCTTTGTGCACTTCAAACACTTTTCATCGCGAAACCACAAGTTTTGCTCTTCTTTCTGCTTTCTTTTTTTGCAAGTCTAAAATTTTTGTTTGTGAGTTAAAAAGTTTTGCTTGCGAGTAAGCTGCATCTCAGTGGGTGGTCTCTACCTACCAGGATTAAAAGAGCTTTTTCTATTGGTCACTCTTGATTGAAGTGACCACTCGCGTGAACGAGCACCAATTTGCCTGTGTCAAATTTGCATTTGTCAGTGATTTCTCTAAACTTGTCGGCGACTCAAAATCGGGGCTAAAATCATGCAGTCTGAACTCGGCATTAGGAGTCTTGCTTGTCTCTGAGTCTCGGCCTGATGACGGCTCACTCAGGGCGGGTCCAGTTTTGCCAGAATGGATTGACGTTTTCCAGCCCAAAAGCTCACAAATACCACCCAAAAACCGCCTAAATTTTAACTATCAATATAATGTGATCGAATGCACATCAAGGTTTATAAATGTCATTTTTTACACTATAAAACAAAATTATGATGACAAAACAATATAAACATAATGCTAGATAAATCGGAGAAAATAGATTAAAGAGAATTAGCCTACCAAATATGAAAAATATGCAAGCAGCAGACACTGTCAAAAAGGCAATAAAAAAAAATAAAAAAACGGTGCCCTCGAAAAAACTGCATCCTTTTCAATGTCAACAGTCAAAAAATATCCAGTATAGTGATCGTGCACACACCATGACAGTCAAAACTATAATGCATTGATGATATACTGCATGATAGTCCGACATAATAAATTAAAAAAAATAACAATTTAATGCGCTTACCTTTCACACAGAACTAGGAAGTCTTTGAAGTTTATTTTGAACATTATACAAAACTTTGCACAGTCGAAGGTAACAAGTCCAGCAGATTTTAATACTAATCTGAACTGTATGAAAGAGAAAAGACAGGTTTGTAATGATTTTTATTTAACTGTGCTCTGATTTTAAAGTGGAAGTGATAAGAGTCTTCAAGTCATCCTCCCTCAACAGGTGTAGTTCAGTTTTTGAGAGTTAAACCTCTCTATACCATACTTATTTATCCACGATCACTATACAGTTCTACATCCTTTATCGCGCTAAACACCTGTCACTCTTGAATCATTAACTCTCAGCAGTCTTGCAGTGTGCCTGTGTTTAGTAATGTTGTGTATCTGGTTGGATGCGGCGTGTACACTTGGGCTTGTATGTTTTACAAGTATGTTTTATTATTCATATGTTTGAAAACCGCCCAAATGATCCAAAACCCGCCCAAATTTTGTCCACCCGCCAAAGCCAATATTTACCCGCACAAACACATCAAAAACCACCCAAAGGTAAGACACCAGTTCAGTCTGTGTGACACGCTGCTGTCAATCATCTATTGTGGGAGTGGCCTCTGTCTGTGTTACGTCACACCGACATGCATTTGAGAATGACTTGATTTCTCCCGACTCACTCCCCGGACAGCACGCCAAATTCACTTTTATATTTTATTAGAGAGGAAAGCGTGAACTCTTGAATTGAACGAACGAAAAGACGAAAACGAAAAGCTCCATTTTCTTATTTTTCCACTATCTATCTATCTGTATTTGTTTTTTCCCACTATCTATATATATATATATATACTTTTTATTTTTTTTTGTTTTGTTTTTCCACTATCAATATCTCTCTCACTCTCTCACTCTCTCTCTCTCTCTATATATATAATTATTATTATTATTATTTACATGGACCCAAGACATTCTGTTGTTGATTTCTTTTAAAAAAATTAAAACTATGCTTTATAGTTATTGAACCGAATTTACTGGGTGACTTGTGTTGTTTTGTGCTGTAGAGCAGCATCAGGTCTTTCACCATCTCTAAACTCGAAGATCATTATATAATATATCCGTTGGCAGCTCAGTTTGGGCGGAGGCTGAAATCAGAGTAGATCTGAGTCAGTCGTGTTTCCCCGCATCACACACTTACCTCAGTGCCACTCATTCCATGTCATTAGAAAGAAAAGCAGCAGAGTTCAAAGAAACTGCTGTTAGATTTATGATCTGCTGGCCCAAGCCTCATAATAACCAGCATTTTACAAACATTGTGTTTCTAATAAATAATTAAAAATGATAAAATCACAACAAAGCGTCTATGTTTTCCAAAATATGTACACTTTATTACAAAGATTATGTATTAACATTTAAACAAAGCTTTAAAAAATTTGTATAAAAATAAGACTGGTGAAAATAGCGCACCGTTCACGTTTACAGAGAGTTAATAGAAGAAAAGTCAAGCACTAAATGAACGAAGGCAGATTCAAAGCACCGTTTGCATTCTGTTAATTAATGACATTTGCATAATTGGCATTATTATAAAGCTTCCCGGCTCGTATTCAGTGCAACACAGAGAAGGACACTTCATGAATGGATTGTATTACATCACGAACACATCAGAGGTTGTGCAAATATTTGATCTGGTGGACTGGTGCAGTTATAGTGCAGATAATTACAAGAGTGGAAACCCTGAAAGAGTTAACCAGTCATTAACTAACCCTGGATTAAATAGACTGTAAATATAGTGTTGAAATATTTAATATTTCACTACATATTAATAACTGCTCCTGAGCTCTTGAAATGCATCAATTTCATGAAAACCTATAGGTCATATTTCACTCCAAAATAAAAACAATCAAATAAAGAATAGCTATATAATATATAATTGTAATATATTTTTATTTATTTATTTTTTGCCAATTTATCTTTCAATTTAATGCCAGCGCAAAAAATCCTATGAAAAATTTAATTTCTTTATTATTATTATTTTGGTGTGAAATACTTGGTACAATGTAGATTATAATTTGGATAAAAAATAAAGCTTTCTTTCAGAACCATTTATCATATATATATATTAATGGTTAATGGTTCTAAAAACATGTTGCATAACCTTCTGTATTCAAAATATTATTCCATATTATTTTGATGTGAAATATGACATTCTTGGTAGATTATTGGTAGAAGTTTTTTTATTATTATATTTTGCATAGAAAATAAAGCCTCCTTTCAGAACCATTCCAGATAG
>JAUMHP010000072.1:4867790-4881203 GCA_032361065.1 Enteromius trimaculatus | reverse complement strand
CAAAACACCTCAATCTCTTTGGAGTCTTGCTTGTCTCTGCATCTCGGTCTGATGACGGCTCACTCAGCGCGGGTCTGTGTGACACACTGCTGTCAATCAACTATTGTGGGAGTGGCCTCTGCCGGTGTGACGCCACACACACATGCATTTGATAATGGCTTGATTTCAGAAGGGGCAACTAATGTTTATTAAATTAGAAGAAAACTACTGGTGAATCTTTATCATAGTAGGGTGGATGTGTACACACATTCCCAACACACATTTCAGTCCAAACAGCTTGAAAAAGTGCATGTGGCACCAGATGACCCCTTTAATTATTGGCCTGGTGATGGAAATGGGGATTTTGAATGCTTTAGCTCTTGTCTTAGTGCCACAGTCTTCTGTATTTTGTGAAGCTCAACAATCTTGTTCTGCACAACAGAACTATATTCTCTGGGTTTAGTCCTTGTAATTAACAATTCAGGGAATTTGGTCTTTGTGTATTCCTATTTATAATCCTGTGCAACAAGAAGTAATGGCTAGACAATTTCATGCTCTAAAAAAAGTATTGGTGTGCTAAAAAATGTAAATATCAATAGGAATGTACTTCAGACATTTTATTTATTGGAATTACTAGGGGTTTCTATAATTGTGGCCAACATTAATTTCATCACAAGATTTTCTCCCCACTTTTAAATGTTCTACTTCAATGAAAGGTTAGAATTTTTTTTTATGAAATTAAGATTAACATTCTTAACATTCTCATACATTTGGCTGTTTTCACAGATTTGAAAAAAGGCCAAAGGGTAATAGATATGAAATCTGCTATATAGACAATCAGTCGCCTTGGTTAACAGTCAATTATGTAAAAATATTTGGTCACCTTTGGCTAATCATTTCCAGAGTGCTGTGAAAAATTATTATTGAAATATTGATTTGAGTTGAAATTATTGTATTATGTGGGGGAAAAGACCATAAAATATGAGAGATATGAAACTAGCTCTGTAGAAAATCAGTTAACTGGGACAACAGTCAGTTCTAAAAAAAATATTTGAATGTCACGATTCTCATAACATAAAAGGTCCTAGCCTCAAAGATTATTTTAATTACAAATCAGACATTGGAGCGATAATATTTATTAAATATGTCGGAAATGACTGCAAGCTCAGCAAAATCCAACAATCATGAAAGATAAACCAGTTATAAAATTATTAATGAATACTATGTTAATCATCAATTCATGATTATTTCCAATTCAAGTTAAGCAAACTGATAGTAGATTGCAGCCCAATATATTGAGATTCTATATTTATTATGAATAGAAAGTGTAATTAAACCATTAATTATAAGCAACCTTGGATTTGTTTATTCATGCTCATTTATATGAATAAACGTAATGTAGATATTCCTAAAAGTGAATAGTGTATTCAAATGACTTAAAAGTTTGAAATTCACAGTAAAAATAAAAATGTATAAATAATAAACCTTTTAAACTCTGGAAAGTGTTTTAATAAATCCAAGGACAAGGACACATTTTGTAAGCTTAGAGAACTTTTTATGTGTGCCTTTAACACAGACACTAAGGGCTTGTAAGATAAACAAGTGTAAACTACTTCAGTGTGATGTTCCTCTTGAAACGCTGTATACACTAAAAAATGAAAGAGAAACATGCAATTTTGCACAGAGCTTTATATATAAAAGAAAACAGTTTCCAAGGTGATAAACATCAAAACATTGTTCAGTATTGAAGGTTTAATATAGACTAACAATCTTTGATAGGATTTGTTTGTAATGATTCACTGAAGAAAAGCCCACATGACGTATTTGTACCTGAGCTTGTTGTTTTATGCCACACGAGTGATAATTGATCCGATATTTACTCTGTACTCCAGAAACATGTGACACGCAACCTAAAAATAAAACATTGTCATCAACCTTTAACCATACGGCATGAAACATATGCAATCTGAAGTGAAAATGATGCCTGCATGCTGTTACCATTACCAATACAAGGGAATATAAAAAACTATTTTTTTCATGTTTTTCATCACATTTAAAAATCATTTGTTCATTTATTTAAGCACATTGAACTGTTTTTTTAGTGCGACCTTCATTTCCCTTTGCGGGCTTGCAAACAAATCGTTGCATTTGAAATGTGAAAATAGGTCACAAAAAATAAGATTAAATTGTTAATTTATCATTAAATTGAATGTTTGCCTCGGTTCCTGAAAAATTGAAATGGTTCTTAGATTTGCTGGATGCTGTGAACCTAAATTATAAGTTATCTTTAATGAGGCACTTCTGAATTGTTAATAATAATATTCAGGCTGCATATTCATGTGTCAGCGGGAGGTAAATTCACAAGTCAGATCTGCTGTTTTTCCTCCAACTTTTCCATTCCGTTGGGAAAATAGCGAGGTCAAAGAAACGCAGGCTGGATGCTGGGTTGTCCTCACTCGTCACTGAATCTGGGGCTGTTGATCAGGGCCAATAGTTATGCAACAACAAAGATTACTTTTAAGAGAGGTTGAAACTGAAGAGACGTTTCTGGACTTCAGATCGTCTGCTCTCTCTTTCATCTGAAATCTGAAACTCAGATCAACTTAAAGATCTACTTAGTAAAGTGCAAGTGTTTTTTTATTAGTTTTTTTTTTTTAAGAAAAAAGATGTATAGGACATTTAAAGTGTCAGGAATGTCATTAAAGTTTTATTTATATTTTAATATAAATATTAATTACAATAATGCCTTATATTCCCTTTTAGAAAATTTAGAATTAGTATTTTAGTATTAAATCACTTGCTCTGCAGTGAATGGGTGCCGTTAAACACAATAATCCACACCATTCCACTTCAACACTTAATGTTTCCAAAAAGTTGCATGTTTGTAATAAATTCAGCATTTAAACTTCTCATTTTTAAACCAGCAGCATATTTGTTTCAAATTGTTTTTGTTTGTAAACTGTGCTTGATCTGTGCATCAAGGCAAGATTACTTTTTTCGCTGAAGAAAGCAAGGAATTGTATTTTAACCAGAAGCAGCAGTATGAAGTTAAAAATGTCTTAATGTAACTTAAACCTGCAACTTTCACTTCACAAGAAATGAACTGACGGACTAGAGTGGTATGGATTATTGTGATGGACTGCACCCATTCACTATAGAGGGATGCAATGCTAAATTTCTCCAAATCTTTTCCGATGAAGAAACAATATCTATATCTTGGATGGCCTGAGGGTGAATACATTTACAAGTTACTTTAAAAGGTTAGTTCACCCCAAAATGAAAATTCTGCTATTAATTACTCACCCTCATGTCGTTCCAAACGTCCTCATGTTTAGATCACAAAATAAGATATTTTTGATGAAATCAGAACGCTATCTGACCCTTCATAGACGACAATGCAACTAAAATGTTCCCAGGTCCAGGAACATAATGTTCGGAAATACATCAGTGGCTCAACTTCAGTTTTGCAATGCTACGAGGATATTTTTTTTGGAGTTTTGAGAAAAAAACTTTACTCAACCATTCTTCTCCCCTGAGTTACGCTATTTTTGTTTTCTTTGCGCAAAAAAATAAAATAAAATAAAATAAAATTTCATAGCGTCACAAAACTAAAATTGAGTCACTGATGTCACATGGACTTGTATTTACTACCTTTCTGTACCTGGATCATTTCATGTTGTGTTGCTGTCTATAGAGGGTCAGATAGCATAAAAAAAAATCTCAATTTGTGTTCTGAAGATGAACAAAGGTCTTACGGGTTTGGAATGACATGAGGGTGAGTAATTAATGACAGAATTTTCATTTTGGTGTGAACTAACCTTTTAACAAATGAACCATTATTGTAAACAAAAGAAATCTTGTTTAAATCATGTTGCACAATAAGAAGCAACACACAACGTAAACTAAGAAGCTTAAATATACATTGAAAATCCGTCAATTGTGTATGTGCAGTAGGATAAGTGAGAGTGGAAGTATCTGGATAATTTGACATGTGTCTGATGTGTACTTCATGTCTGACAGCACAAGTTACACGAAGACTGCTCTCTTTTCACCCAATCAATGAAGACCTTGTGAAGAGCCCATAAAGCCTTTTCTTAATGTGGAGCGACAGCTTAAGTCTTGAAGCAACCTAATCCTCTATGACGGCCTCTGATTGGTACGTTCACTATTGCAGCTGACTAGTTCTGACTGAGAACTATGGCTGATAGATTTAAATTACGCTGGGTTTGACATGGCAACAGCAGCACTATTAAAAATGCTGCTAGGAAAGTGTCCTTAAATTCTAATAAATTTGCACTAAGAGAGAGAGCTTCAAGTTCCAGTTCTTCACTTCACCCATGTGCCTTAACATCACATAAGCACAAAAGGAAAAGCCCTCAGGCACAGATGCGTCCCTGCTCTCGCAGAGTAAATAGCGTTTGGCCCGCTGATAGAGATTATAATACTAAACATGAAATTGTCTTACATAACACATTGTAGTTTCACTACAGATGATTTAGTGTCCATCCAGAGAGGAGCAGCTCTTGCGTAAGCGGCTCTGACCTCATGAGATTTACCCATCAGCCTTCATTGCCGAAGCAAAGGTATCCCCTGGGATTAGTGCTGGTGCTCTAACCCCGCAGCGAGACACTTCCACTGCACACGCATTAAAACCCTGGCAACACACACCAGCCGCTGAAATCAGTTACATGATATTAGTGCCGGGGCGGAGGCGGGACCTTGTACTTCCTGTGACGCCAAAGAAGTTAATTGTTCCTTGCGAGCAAAAGCTAAGTGCAGATGGCCTGGTCAGGGAAGTGTGTCTGTGAGTCAATCTACACTTCTCGCATTTGGTTTTAATTTTGACATTTTGAATTGATTAAAGTTAGATACATGGCAGTGAATTAAAAAAAATAAATAAATAAAAAATAAAAATTATACATATATATATATATATATATATATATATATATATTATGTAGCTGTGAGTGATTAAATAAAAAAATATATATACTTTTTTTTTTTTTAACAAAAGCTTTCTTTTCTTTTTTTTACAATATAAATTAATATGATGCAAATTTGTTCTCAACCTTTTTGGAGGCCAACACATTTTACATACAATATTTCTTTTCCCCAGTATTCTTGCTACAATTGTGCTTGTTTTTTGCAAACAGAAACTATTTATTGAGGGGGAAATAATTAATCTGAATTGTTTTAAGTATGTTAAGAAGTTTGCTGAGGCCATCTAATGTGCAAAACAACCAATCATATGCTTGTTTGTTAACTTAAAGTTGTTTACACACATAAATTATAATTTTAAGGAAATAAGCAGACAAAAAAATCATGTTAAATATGACCAAAATTCAAATAAAGGAGTAAACAATTATGAATTAAAAGGGGAAATTAATTTTTAATATAAAGCAAATTAAAATTGTTTTTTTTTTTTACAAAACAAATGTACTTTTACTACAGATATTTCTTAAGTAAAAAATATGATTGAAAATAAAAAAAACTTGCATTCTTTGTAAACCATTAAAATATGGACAGCTATGTTAGTTGTGCAATAGATTTAATTTACTATTAGATTTCTGAAGTACAGTAAAAGCCAAAAAATGCTGTAACTTAAGTTACAAATATAGTATATGAAATGTAATATCTATTTGAATTTCTTTTTAAATAAATGACAATTTATTTATTATATTTATTATAAAATAAATAATTCCGAACTAAAGAGGGGAATACATTTTTAATTTTAAACCAAGTAAAATTAATTTTAAAAAAAAAAGGTCTTTCTTGTTCTAAAAGTCATTTTGAGGTTAAATGAGATATTTGTACCTTAAAAATACGGCAAAAGTACTGTATGATCTTGCACGTGTGATATTGGAAATGGCTTTTACTGTACCAAGTACAGTATTTTGTGAGAAAACTCAAGCACAGTTGATTTTTTGAGTAAAAAATATTATTAAAACAACAAAAAAGTTGCTTATTTTACAACTTTGTTTGGACAGCTATGTAAGCCGTGCAAGATATATAATACACTAAGGAATATATATTGCCATTTTGGATTGCTGAAGAGCAGCAAGTAGCCCTGAAGAAGATTCAAAGCACAAGCGAAGTCTGTGTGAAGCCTTCACTCTGGAGTCAATGTAACAGGCCAGGGAGCTTTCAGTGCTCTTCAATGAGGATGCACCTGAGTCCCATTTGGCACGGTCTGCCTGCTCCACCTCCTCTGGCTCAGAAGCTTCCGACTTCTCTGCACTTTTAAGCGCACGTCAAACACCTCCTCTATGGCTTTCTTGAAACAGTGGAAATTGTAGTCGATAAGTCCTGCGTGCGCAAAGATGAGTGTAATTAGCCTGCGGCAGGAAAGTCGTTCGACCCATTCCCAAATTGGATCACTGCATAAATGCACTTTGAGTTAAGATTATGACACACATAACAAGATATGTCCTTTAGCTTTGATCCAGAGCAAGAAAAAAAAAAACTACATAAAACATTTACTAACACCTACATACAGATATACTTTGAAAGCTTGACGCAAAACATACAGTACCGCTCGACAGGTGCCAACCGAGAGGCTTCATCAAACACAAATGATTAAATATTCAGTATGAACAGAAAAAAGAACCAGCTTCCCTAGCGATTTACCTTTTTTATAATTGTGTTAAAGTATTGATAATTACAGTTAAATATACTGTGAAATATGTTACTTTACGATGAAGAACATTAATGTCATCCTAGAAGCCAGTGCAAATCTATGTCTTGTTTTTCCCGCTGACTAACATGATTGCTCATGATACTTTCTCTAACCCCTTCAGTAATTCCTAGCATGAATATTTCAATTTTCATTAGCCTCCCAAGGATTCCACTAATTATCCCATTCTCTCATGTGAGTGCCGCTTTACACCAGCAGGTTCCTTTCTGATCGATTTAAGACAAATGTAGTGTGGCATTAATTTCTAAAAACAGCTTGTAGGCAAAAGCTGATCTTTAGGTCTTTATTGCGGTCCTTATTGAATCCATATGTATGAGGATTACTAGAGGGAATTGTTAATAGTTAATAAGCATTTTGCAGCATGCTGTTTTCTCTTTTAGCTGTCTTTTATCTTTTGAAACTGTCACCAGTGCAATTTACATCAGAATATTGTAAAATTACAGTTAAACCTATAGTTTTTTTTTTTGCGTGTGTGTAAATATTTATATTTAATTTTTTCAGTCAATTTCTGTATCGACACAAACATAAAAGTGTTGGCTACAAAAAACAATTGCCGAGTAAAAAACTATTTAAAACCATTAAATACGTGTGCTTTTAGACTACTGTTTAAATTTTTGGGGTTGATAAGCCTCCTTAGGTTTTTTCAGACGCTTTTTCTCCCCAAAGCTACCTTTATTAGAACAAAAATACAGGAAAAAAAGCATTTTATTTCTGATGACAAAGTATCATCACTGTATGCTGATCTGCTTCTCCAGAAAAATTGCTTATTTATTATTTAGTGTTGAGAACACCAACAGTGATACTTTTTCCGAATACTTTGATGAATACAAAGTTAAATACAAAGTCAAAATAAAAGCATTCATTTGAAATAGTATTTTTTCTTTAACAATGTCTTAACTGCCAGGTTTGCTTAAAATAATGCATCCTTACAGAAAAGTATAATAATTATAACAATGAAAAAAAAAAAACTTTCCAACTCCAAACTTTTGAACAGTTGTATATAAAATAATAAACAAAGCAATTTTAAAACTAGATAATGGAAACCATCATACAAAACCGCTGCTAGAGAAAACAGCATTTCATAATTAGACTTTAATAACTGACTCCTGTTACGAAAACTCTATAGCCCTTGAGACTACTTCTGCATGTGTAAACTAGCCCCGAACAAGGCAGATATAAACAATAATATCACACCAAACACGTTGCATGATGTGCAGAAAGCTCACCTTTCCTCTCAAAACTCTCTTCCCTGAGGAAACACACCAGGGCAAGAAATTTGGTGACCTCTTTAAGGTACATGACCGTAGTGTTGTTCAAGTGGATTATGGCCATGGATTCTTTATCATACGGAGTTCCTGCCTCATCTCCAGTCAACCTATATGAAAAATGACAACAATAAAAACAAAGCACGACCATCTCTCATCATGCCTTCCCTGCACTCTGCAGTTCCAGAGACAACTCATGCTATTTTTCCCCCCCTTTTTTTTTTGCACTTGTCCTTCAATTTGTATGATGAATGCACATAATGGACATGTCCCTGATGGGCGGCTTCCTCTGAGGACACAGAGCAGTGTGAATTACTGCTCCATCAGGAAGACACTTTCCCAATTCAGCTTAAGAACAGACTGCATACAGCTGAAAAATTCTGCAGCGTGGAACAGATGTTGATTTATATCATAATTATCAAAATGAACAGATGCCCTGTCATAATCCTCCGCTCTTATAACCAAACAAATTTATGCTATTATGCATGGATGTTACAAATATATAAATATTTTCACACAAAAAAGAAAGTACGGAAAAGATGATGAACAAATTGAGGCGACATAATAAAGCATGTAATTTGGAGCTTCCTGAAATGGAGAACACGAATCAATGTCAGTATGATGAATAAGGAACAAATAAGCGACTTATTAATTTCAATGACTTACAAACAAGGCTTGCGGAAATGTATTCCACAGCAGCTCGCCAAATCTAAATAAAAGCCATATGCTACAAATTAATGCACAAGCTGAAATGTTCTAAACTGACATCACCATCTTGTGGCTTACAGGAATACATAGTTTCCTCCGAAAATGAACATTTTTGTCATTATTTACCCCCAGGCCACCATGTGTATGACTTTCTTTCTTCAGCTGAAGAGCAATTGGGAATTTGAGGAAAGCATTCCAGCATTTTCTTCACTGAATACTTAGTGAACAGGGCTCATTACAAACCATTTTTGAACATTTCAAAATTTAGACAGCGAGTAATCTACAAGAAAAATAAGTGTCTTCTCTAGTAAAACATTCAGTCATTTCCATAAAATGAATACTTTTTAACTATAAATGCTCACCTTGGTGCAGCTCAGTTTAAAGGGTTATTCCACCCCAAAATGAACATTTTGTCATTAATCACTTACCCCTATCTCATTCTAAACCTGTAAAAGCACAACTGAAGATATTTTGGATCTTTGACTGTCCCATTGACTACCTAGTAATGACCACTGTCAAGGTCCAGAATGAAAGTATGAAAGACATCATCAGAATACTCCATGTGCCATCAGTGGTTCAATCTGAATGTTTTAAAGCGACGAGAATGCAAAGTAAATAAAAATAACTTTAATCAACAATCCATCACTATTTCTCTCAATTCAGCAGATGGACTATTTTGACGCCTTTCATACTTTTCCGGTCCTTGTCAGTGTTCATTACTTGGCAGTCAATGGGACAGTCATAAGCCTCATGGTTTCATCCAATATATCTTAATTTGTGTTCAGAAAACAAACAAAGCTTGTCATTTTTTAATATTTCCATTTTAGGGTTGAGTAACCCCTTAAAGAGGATCCTGCAAAGATGTCACCACCCTTCACACTGTAAACCAGTCCAAAACAATTATGTTGGACAATTTTGAAAAAAGAGATTTATGATGGTCCAAAATCCATGTTCAGGCAGCATCAAAGTAATTCACACAACTCCAGCTGACAAATAACGGCTTTCTCAACAGTTGAATGGTATAACAGAGTCAGTTTGTTGTTTAAAATTATCCATGCATGAGTATACTGTGTTCCTTCTCCATCAACCATGTACTCAGGATCAAAGAGGCAGGGCTGAGCGATCTCTTCTTCTCCTCCAACTTCATTGTTTTGGCCTGTTTTACAGCGTGGAGGACGCTCAAAATGTAGTCTTTGCACATTTTTCTTAAATCACGCTAGACAAAGGTAAGCATTTATAGTTAAAAAGTATGTCAATTTTTATTTTTCCTCAAAATGCCTTATCGCTTCGCAAAAGGAGAGCTGTATTTGTCATGTGGATTACTTTGAAGCTGCGTATGGATTTTTAACCATCGAATATGGTCTACGTTGAGCCCTGTTCACTTGCATTAGATGGAACCATTAAAGGCTTTTCTCCAAACCCTTCACTTCTCTTTGGTTGAAAACTGTAACAGGGGTGAATAAATAATCAGGAAATATTCATTTATGGGTGAACTATTACAGCCTTTTTTAGTTATAGACTAAGGCTACAATTACGCAGGGTTAACTGTCCTGCCTGCTCTCCTATTCATCAGAAAGTGATGAGGTGTCCCATCTGCTCTTGCAGGCCACCGCAAACTGACATATGTAGGGCCCCGGGTCAGGCCTGCATTCCTGTACCTACCCAGACCGCCGTGTCCCATCAAATTACAGGACAAATTGGGTCAATGGCGCTGGAGGAGCCACTCTCTGCCCTTCCAATGTTTATGGCCAGTGTTTACATATCCCCGAGTTATATGCTACTAATCCACAAAAGATGAAATCAAAGCCAACAACAGCTATAGGGAGACAAGGTGACTGCATGTGGAGTGTTGCATTTTTTTTGCTTCTTGTTTTTGGGATAAGAACATGTTCTGTAGCATAATGTGACTGGATGGATTGATCCTCGGTATCACTCACCCATAGATACACGAGATGTCGATAACCACATCTATCATGTCACAACACAATTCATAGGTCTGCATATCCACCGGGCTGCTGTCGGTTGCTATGTAAATCTTACTGACCACATCAAAGAGAAAAGCCTTTTCAATCCCTGAATTCTGCAATAAGAGCACAGGACGGGGTTAGAGGTCAGCTGTTATTCTTAAGAAGAAATGCAGCAGAACAGGACATCATATCTAAGAACACTTTGAAGTGGAAATGAATTGCGCAACCAAGTAATCAACTGCATTGCAAGTACTGTTGTTAGAAAATGCATCTAATTCTATAAAAGCTGTTGAAAGACTAGAAAGCCTCTTCCCAAGTTATGCGAGTCTTTCCATGTGAATTTTTAACTGCTATTTCGCTAAGTTTTAAATTGCAAATATATTCAAGAATATTTGTACTTCTTTAAAACTATTTTACAATTTACAGTACCTTTATTCATTTAGCAGAAGCTAAATTATCAAAAATACAAGCATTTTTAAACACACATTTGAATTGATACTATACACTACTGTACTGTACAAAGGTTTTTTAATGCTTGTCAATACAAAAACATAATTTTGTTATATATTATTATAAATTGAAATGATTTTTTCAATTTTAATATATATATTTTTTTAAATTCAGTGAGATCACATGATCTTTCAGAAATCATTTAAATTTAAATTAAACAAGTGCTTATTATTCTGAATGTTAAAAACTGCTTAATATTTTTGTGGAAACCATGACTTGACCAGGACTTTTCTCCCCCTCAACATTTTTTGATGAATAGAAGGTTCAATAGAGCAGCATTTATTTGTAATATTTAGTAACATTATAAATGTATTTACCAATCACTTTAATGCAATTTTTCTTTTTAATCTTAAAATTAATCAGAAATGTATTTACAGTATAGGGACACATATCAAAGGCAAATCTGAATCAATCTATGAAATCAGAACATGCATAAAACAGATTAAAATTACAATGCATTGAACGGCAGATGGTTAGGAGATTTCAATCTTCATAATCAAATCTATAAATTGTTCAGTTATTGTACTCCAGTGGCAGTCTTTTTCCCATGTCAATTTACCCTCTGCTGCCACCCGCTGGCTATAGTAAAAAATCTAAAGTATTTATGATTCTGCTAAATGCAATTACTTTCCTCATCAACATAAATCATGAGCACCATAAAATTCTATGTCTGAGAGAGATCAAAATAAATAATAATGTTCTTTTGTGATCATTATGTTAGTAGGAATATTATTTCCATTATACCTCACTGCAAGCGCAAATCACAGGCCAGTGCTAATGTACCTATCCTAATGACTGAATGTGACCAGATATAATACTTAACGGGCTGACAATTATGCTTTCTGGTTTTGCATGTTTACATGAAACATCAAATACATAACATTGTTTTAACATGTTCCTGCGTAAAAGAGAGAAAACGTTTTCCATTTATTATTAAACCGCCTTTAATTATAAAGCTACCTATCGATTGCAACCCATGAAAGCTTAATTAATCAAAAAGTCAAAAAAATGTATGAATTAGTAGAAATTGCTGAGTTCTAAACGATCAGTCATTGAGCAGGAACATAACTTATTCAACACTGCCGATTAGAGATTCACTTTGCTTATCCATAGTGGAAAAAAGATATCAAGATATAAAGGGGTGCATGGGCCACACAGTGAACTATTACTACCACGGTTACTCACAGATATGAAAATGTTGAGCAGATTCTCAAGGGTGGGAAGTTGAGGGATGAGCTTCTGCACAACTTTACTGAAGGCCTCAAAGATCGAATGATCATAGATGCTTGTCAAGTAGAAGCTGAAAGGAATAGCACATTTTACATCACAAATCCAACATCAAATGTTTTCAAAAACACCACATAATATCTGTTTCGACACCAACCTTAAGTGTATTCTTTCTAAACCAGCATCGGCCAGATCATCATTGGCTCGTTTGTGTATGTCCCTCTGTTTCTCAATTTTGTGGTCATCTGAAAGCCCATCGACCTTGTGGATAAACACTTCGAAGTTGATGTCCGGATTGACCTTGTAGGCTCTTGTGACGGTCAGGTGAAGTCTACTCAAGGCTTCCACATAATCATCCTACACAGTAACATTTGTAGTGTACTTTTAGAAAACAGAAAGATAACACAGACAGATAGATATTGATATTTCACCTGTGAGTCTATAACAAAGATCAGAGCTCCCGTGCCACGAAATATCATCTCGTAGTCAAACGTGGGGTCGAAGAAATCAATCTGACCAGGAAAGTCCCAGATTTGGAAGCTGACAAAGGAACTGTTTGAAACATCCTCTCGACAAATCTTATTAGTGCTCTCCAGAAAGAGAGTCTCGTTGGGTGACATCTTGTGAAATACAACTTTCTGAATGGAAGACTTCCCGCTTCGCCTCAGGCCCATGAGCAGGATCCGAGGTTTCACCTCACCGCTGAACGGATCACTGAAGCCCAGCACTGTACAGCAGACAAACACAGAACACTGCTTGAGAAACATAAATCACAGTGCATATGCCATTTCTGCTTAATGGTAAACCAAACTGAGCATTCAAACAATATGCTAGTGACAGCTATAACAGAAGATATACAGAAGATTTATTTTAATACTTTTATTCAGCAAGGAAGAATTAAGTCAAAGTAATGGTAAAGACGTTACATTATTACCAAATAAAAGTTATTCTTTGAACTTTCTTTTCATCAACACACATGGCCTTTTTATACACAGTTCAGTTAGAAAGAGTGACATTTTAGTATAGTACTGTAATATACTATAGACAGTAACTTCTATACTTA